>LUCM01002853.1:34303-86793 GCA_008360955.1 Fasciolopsis buskii | reverse complement strand
TGATAAGACGCATCAGATAGAAAAATCGTTGTCTAGTATCTTGAGACGACTAAGACAAAGGGATATCATACATTCGACGACATTCGAACAAATTCGGCCTACGGGAACTACTATTCCGAGATTGTACGGCCTACCCAAATTACAGAAAAATGGAGTACCTCTGAGGCCTATTCTCGACATGCGCAATTCGCCGTACCATGCTGTGGCAAAATGGTTAGCTAGGTTATTGGAACTCATTAGACAGAAGGTAGTAAAACATAGTCTCAAAGACACATTTGAGCTTATCGATTCCGTGAAAGAACTAAATATGAAGGGACGAAGGATGCTTTCTTTAGACGTCACCGCCCTTTTTACCAACGTTCCGATCACGGAGACAATCGAATACCTCTGTGACTATATCGAGAGCAATGGCTTAGCGACGAGTCTTCCGATAGCAGACTCGAAACAACTATTGTTCTTTTGTACCTACAACGTCCAATTTAAATTCAATAATCAAATTTACCGTCAAAAGGACGGCATAGCGATGGGATCCCCACTCGGTCCGCTACTAGCTGACATTTTCATGGCAAAGCTGGAACGTGGACCACTCGAGTCGTCAATACAATCGCTCTACTTATACAAGCGTTATGTGGATGACATCTGTGTACTCAACCCCGCGACAAAAACTAAACAACTGTTGAATGTGTTCAACTCGGCTCACGCAAATTTGAAATTCACAACAGAGATGGAGCTGAACAGTGAAATAGCTTTCCTAGATGTACGACAAAGTCGTCAAGAAGACGGCTCAATTCGGCGATCAGTACACAGGAAAGCCACATGGAATGAACGACACATCAACTTCCACAGCTTTGTACCTCTTAATGTGAAGAGGAACTTAATTAGATGTCTGATTGCCAGGACAAAATGAAAGTACACAGAAGATACTCTTGAAGCTGAACTGCACACGGTCAGAAGAGTATTCACTGAAAATGGTTTCCCAATTAGATTAATCGACAAGATGTTGGAGACAGAACAGGAAGTTCCTAGGAGGGCGACGGTGGAGAGAAAGCCAGTATACATATCTCTGCCATTCAAAGGTGACACGCTAGCAGAAATAGCACGACGAAGACTGACTAGTGCTATCAATAAGACATTCTACGCAGCCAAGCTTCGTATTCTGTTCAAATCCCGCCCCGTAGTGTCATTATGGTTGAAAGACAAAGTCCCTGATTCTGCAGCCTCGTTTTGTATCTATTCATTCACATGTTCCTGTGGGACAATGTACATCGGACGCACGACCAGGCGCTTGTCTGAACGCATCCGTGAGCACCACCCGGCATGGTTAGGCACTGGAACAATTAAGTCACTTAATAGCGCAGTGGTTTCACATCTAGTACAGACTAACCACACCGTGAATGTGACGCAAGCTTTCCGGACCCTGTATAAGGTCAGAGGTCAACAATCCAGGTTGGCAAAGTGTCGCCTCTTGAGCACTGCGGAAGCTGTCGCAATCCGTCTTCACAGTCCTCCACTTTGTTCTCAAAAACAATTTGTGGTTGCGCTTCAACTCCCTTGGCCCACCCCCCGTCCCAATACAAACCCTAGACAACAGAACAATTAACACCACAAATAGGGATTTGTAAATGACTAATCCAATCCTTCCTATAGTGAAAATTTTTGTCAAGATATATATAGTGATGTAATGGCATGAGTACGAATCACTGAAAACGAGCTTGTTCGCCAACTTGTGTTTTCTCAATGTTGACTTCTCAAAGTCTGGGGAGAATTAGAGAACGGAAGCAATCACAAAAGATCGTTTTCGATGGCTAGAAAAATGAGATGCTGAATGATATACCAAACGTCGCCATGACAACAACGACTGCTCTGCTTGAAGGTAAACTTGCAAATAAATTCTCGATTCGCATGCAGGTCTGTTGGTAATTCAGTGATCCAGGATATACAATAATTTCATTTTTGATGGCCCACTTCTCAAGAATTTCTTCAGATGCCTTATCATTACTTAACGAGGCAATCCAGGCCTTGATCGATTTTTCACAACACAACGGAATGAGGGTAAATGCAAGCAGTTTTGACAGTACATCGGAAAACAAAGCGTGAATTTGGTTAACTGAGCAATTGTCCTCAGAAATCGCAAAGGCCTGTTTTTGAATAAAAAAGTTATTTTGATTAGAAATTGTATCTCACATTCATACTCTCTGTAAACTAAACTGTATTCTGCTAAGTTAGCCGTCATGAGACTGCGTGACATCCCGTTGGTGAAAAAGCCTTAACTGTATCACTCTCAGATGAAACGAAGAATGATGTGATGTGAAATGGGAAAATATTTGTGTCTTAGAATTAGAAGAAATTTTGCAAAGGCGCCCATTACATTTGAGAAATTAGCACTGCTCAGGGGACGGGCACAAAAAGCGATATCGACTCGAATAAAATAATCCGCTATAATAGACAGAAAAATGTCGGCGCAAACATAAGACATTTTAATCTAATAATCGATGGAGTACATGAATGGGATATTTGGGCATAATAACAACACTTACTAGTAAAACGAAATCGGGACAGACTCAAAACAAAGGCGAAATTACTGTTATTTTCACCTAACCACAGAGATTTTGCCAATGGTAAACCGTTCAAAAAAGTTCTATATCCATACTCTTTGGGTTCTAGGATATGTGAGGCATAAAATAGCGTAATAAAATATCATGCATCGATTTATGTACAAGTTTTGCTCACCATACCCGTTTGTAAACTGTAATAAGTTTAGTTGAACTTAAGTTACCTTGCTAGTCCTAGGTGAACCCGTGAACATGAAAAGTGAAGTCTTATAAGATTGTGAAAATTGCGTTAACGTTTCTAGAAGGATGTTAAAACTTTTTTTCTAGGTCGCATTCGTAAATGATAGTAACCTCACTCGTTCAACTGAGGCCCTTATTTTATCAGACATTCAACCCGCATGTATGGGCTGACATTAGTTATTACTGACCGGGATATTTTTGACTTAACTGAGTTTTGCTAATCATATTTGATGATGAACAAGAAACATTTTCATATGGGAACATTATTGATTTACATCGAAGTTCATCTTGCTTCATGGTCATTAAAACGCGCTGCCTTAACCGCTTGCCCTGTTATCGTTACAAGGAGGCAGGCGTCAATGAGCAAAAAATCCTTTGATCCCACAAGGCAGGGGATATGAAACTGATTGACTAATCTCGGTCAGTTTTAATTCTTACGTTCAAACATTTTCAATGTTTTTAAACTAAACAAGAATAACGTTGCATCATAGTAAACAAACAAACTGCCAAAAAGCTTATCTTTCATGACCGAAATTAATCACAATCGAAAGTGACCAAAAAGTCACTTTTGTTTATGGTAAAACTTGGCAGCAGGTCTTTTCTTTACTACGAAAGTCGATTATTGCCGATATTTCACATATCAATGCCTGGATAAATTTGAATGATATTTAAACGGCCAATTTGTCAGCCAATAAGAATTATGAATTACTTGCACAAGAAAACGGGGAACAAACTTATTCTGATCAAGAATACAGAATGCTATGCTTCCTAACCTGACGACTGGTTAATTTTACTGATGGATAAATGACATTTGATGGCCTACAGATCACTTACAAAATGGACATTTCTTGTAAGAACTTTGAAAGAATTATCCCCGTTTTTTATTTCCTTCAAACTTGGTTATTCCTATGCAAACAAAATAAGAAAACACTCACAAGACGATAAAGGATAAAGTAATGCTGCGAGAGAACATTTTTTCGTTATGGTGACGCAGATGCAGCCTTAACTCTAAGAAGTAGACAATATTGAAAACGATGATATTTCCTTATGAGACTCCCTATTTCACTCAGCCAGTTTATTAAACAGGCTGTATTGAGTAGAGTAGCTTTTTAATCTGAAATTAGGTCCATGGAAAGATGCATGTGGAAGCATAGAACGGCCTGAATCTTGATTTTATCCGAGCTAGGTCTCACCTTCTGGCGTGATAATTTAGTAAGCCACTCGTTCAATGGATGACGACATTGATGTCCTATAATTTCATGGAGTCTAAGGTAAAAGGAATTTCACATCGGAACTGCTGAATGCACACGAAATAACTAAATAAATAACGACGGACAGTGACGAGGCTATCCACTGCCACTGCTCATTGATGCCGAATTTCCAGCAATGAATTGTTGCGATCAAACCTCGCTTTATTCTCTCTAGCGGACCCGTGATGCGTCATGGTTGAGATGTACCTACTGTGGCTAAAATGGGGTATCATTTAATTTTCTAACCCGTTTTCTTCTTGGGTTATACCAAAGTTTATCGTTTATTATCGAAAAGATTCATCAGTTCTCGTTGATTAGAAAGAATACGAATTCACGTATCTACTTCCGTAATCTTCTGCCTTCTGATGCGGAAAGTTTTCACACGCCGCATGTTACGCGAACTTCGACAATGCTAATATGTGATGTGTGACTAGTCAATGGTAGTTGAAAGCCTCCGATTTTGGTTACCAGGATAAAGTCACCTGAATTTAGAAAGCAAAGAGCTGTCTGGATGTGTAAACAATGTGTACTGGCAAAGAACAATTTCATTGGTGTTAATACCGTTAATGTTAAATAAATCACCTAATCAACTAAAGTCTTTCTTTTATTCGATATTCTAATTAAAGTAGGCCCTATAAAACATTGACGATGTTTCTCTTACTCCAGGAATTCTACGGTAAATAAGGTCTAATGTTGACCATCAATTATGAATAGCAAACTTTCAGTAAGATAGAATTTCGATTAGCCCCATTGACGATGCATAAATAAAGGCCATCTGGGGAGCTTCTAGTTAAGTTGTCGAATTGTTTCCGTAGGAGTGTAAAAATTGGCGAACAGAAATAGCTTCAGGTGATCCTCGTTTTTCGGACAGAACTTGGGCTGTAAGGATTTCCAAAATTCGATATTCTGTTGAAAGTCTCGCACATTGCTTCTGAATAGGTGAAATCACTGTTGTATGGTATTCTACGAGAAGAGTTTAAAGCAAGCAGACTTCGAGCATTTAAATAAGTCATTAGCTGTGGCATTATTCTATCTGCTTGCTGATGATTATTAATAAGCCAGATAAAAAAATGCTTATCCAAATGCTTACAAAAATATTGAACTTTTTGAAATTTCACTTCATTATCTTACTTAATTTCAAGTTAATTTGTTGAATCAGGACTACCATTCCCGGCAAATTGTCATAAGAAGAATGCGTAGGAATGAACAAGAAGTTAATAGATCAGCATGCGTGTTGAGTGTCGATTTTCAGTTCAAGATGAACGTGATAATTTTAGTGACAAAATAACGATTAGGAATATAGATGCAGACTTTGCCAGGGTACATATCACAGTGGAACCAGTGCATTCCTACTGATTTTCCACGAGTTCTTCTAAGTCCACATTATTTTCCCGAGGTCTATGGCACACTGGGAAGCTAGAATGCATTCAGAGAACTTTCTTTTCTCATTCTCGGGTCTCCTAGACTAACTCATAGACTACTGATGTTCATTATTCTTTCTGTTTCTTATAAATTCATAGGTTTGATGCGGGCTGGTTGGATTTGTTGATTAGTCGAAATCACCGTCAAGAGAAATGGGACACTTAAAGACAAGCGAAATTCTAACCGGGTCATCAGGACCCATGTAAGTAGAAATTTATACCACTCATCTTCTGTTGCGCTCTGTATTCTTGACACGACTGTGTAAATAGTGGCGCCCATGCGCGACAAATAAAATTGTCATTTGCTGGTCCTCTTACTTGTCCAAATGACTGGCCAACACTAAGCGTTCACTAAATATTTGTTTGCCGATACCATCCAAAAACCAGATCAGTTGAAATCGGCTCGCTTGACAGCGTATTTCCACTAACCTTCCTCGGATGTGTTTGCATTTATCATGTCACGACAAAAAGCTGTGATCGGTCGTGAAAAGTGCGAAATTTATGGCTACTCATGAGTAGTATGGATCGTTGTGCAGCTGCACTGACAAAGCATACGAAACAGTTCGCTATCCGGGAAGTTCTCAGCCTGTCTCCGTGACCACCATTTGCTATATTTAACAGTTTTATTGTTTTTTCGACAGCAATCAGTCCTCGAGGCTGTGGGAAAGTCTTGGTGCTTGGTCAAATTATAGTACAGTATCCGCAAATTCTCACCAGGTAATTTGGTTTATATCACCGTCACTTAATGTCGAAACACTTCCAAACGGAAAACCAAAATGACTTGCGGGCCTTTTGAAACTGCGCAGTGGTGTGTGCCTCTGCTTAGCAGCTTAAATGATTACTATTACTCAGGAATAGATGAACCGATATTAATTTTGGTCATTATTCCTCAGTGAGTGTTTGAATGTCGTCCGTGTTTGTAAGAAAGGTAGCGAATCAACGTCCTCATTCCTAACTACAGGTTCTGCCTTCAGCCTTTAATAAATCTGTATCAGAGGTCGAGGTTTTCCAAAGATATCGTTGCTGCAAGTTACAAACTTGCTGTCAGTTGGTGGCTATAAATCAGCCTTTATAAGGGAGAATTCGCTTTGTTAATTGCAAAACAGGTTTTTGACTTTTTCTTTTCGGTGGAAAACAAGTCGAAATAATATTTTTCTCATCATCGAGACCGTTAGGATCAGAAGTTTGCTTTCGAGTTGATGGGATTTTTATGGTTATCCAGTGGAACATAGTTTCCAAACAGAACCTAAAACATTGCATCTTTGGTTATGGTAATATTCATGGCACACACACACACACGAATGATTTTTAATGCTTTCTATTTTGCAGATTCGTTCTGTTTCCGAGGTCGGAGTCTTTACACCTTTAAATAAATTCAACATTTTTCTGAATCTGCCAACAAAATTTCCAAGTTAGTCGTAAACGTGAATTCTAGCCATTTGGTTCACAGAATTCTGCCTAATGTTCATTGTGATGTTCTCCATGTACCTGCGTAGTTTGGTCAGATAACCATTGACACTTAAGTGAAATGTCTGACTACAGTTCGGCCTGCCCTCGTAGCTCGGCTGATAAGACATGAGCGCGATAATACCTGGGTTGCGCCCGTGCGTGTGTTCGAATCCCGCCAAGATTGGGAGGTTTCCACAACTGGCTCAATCCCACATCTTTCTGTTTGACTTATACTAAACTTCCGATAAAGAGAGCTTGAATATAACTACCAAAAGATTCATCACGCAACACCAAAAGCCCATCTCGCTCCTAAGGAACCATGAAAGTTACCAGCAGTAGTGGATTTCCTTCCTGATCCGAAGTGGAAAACGAGTCAGGAACGAACGACTAAGCTGACTCTCGCCGATATGTTTACCAGCGGTGGCTTCAAAAGAATCAGATTTCCCACCCGTTGTTTCGTTATCTTGCAAACCTTTTGACACACATTGCTTTCGAAATCTTTCACGCTATCCAACGGTTTGGAGAAACTGTTTTACAACCCTTGCATACTTAATGAAAGATCGACATAAATAATTTAGTAGAATGATTTTCATATTTTCAGACAGTTCTAATAATGCTTAGAAGCTATCGAACTTCCTTTTGATATTGATTCCACCTTTCTATTTCCAATTAAATGTGATCCCCCTCTTTGTTCCTTTCTGTGCCATCTAAGGCAAATCAAAAAGCTGAAGGCTGTCCATTTTACCTCAGGTAATGGAGCCTTTCCTTGTGCTTTTATCCGAAAGCTGGGCTGCGGCTTTACAGATTCTGATAGGACCGATTTGATTACATCATCATATTTGTCACTGGAATTGAATACAACGACTGTTGCATGTAGGTGCAAGATATATTCCTAATACAAGCGCTCATACAAGCTGCTGGACATCATTGCTGTCAAGTAATCTAGTCAAAGTAATTAAGCAATGGAAAATAAATGACTTAACGTCCTGGAACAAAATCTCCTGAAACTTGACCGGTATTCTGTTTCATCGAAAATAATCTGGTTTAATTTGATTCCTAAATATTGCGTCTTAACAGTAAGTGAAGTGGATAAGGCTATCCAGCGAAGAGACGGGACCTAAATGATTCATCACAACCGAAGCCTTTTATCAGCCCAAGAATCTTCGATAACCTAGTCAATTTATGCAGAAGAAGTCTGAAAAGCTCCATATTGCTCCAAACCGTTATAAGATTAAATAGTGTTCTCACGCTCTCAGTTTTGTGATCTAGCATCAAGTTACCTCTGACAATAATATGCCATTAAATTTTTTGTTTGTAACGGATCACGATGAAAGTGGCATCAGTTAGCGTAGTTTACTCAACTTTTCAAACTGCAGTTTGATCTCCATCGGATGGTACGTAAATTGACATCTACGGAACAAAACCACAAATGTTAGCAAGGAAGCATGCTAAACGATAGATTGTGTACGTCTTTCGGAATTATTCTGGATCTTGGACTAAGAAGTTTTCGACTTGCGACTAATGAAAAGTTTGTCCCGTTTTGTTCTTTTTTAAGTTTTCTGACAAACTTTTTCAGATAATCCCCAGACGGGACCCGGAAGTACTTCCCGCAGTCCTAAAACTGAAACCTTATATCTGATTACCGTTCGGCGCACCCCGGAACCGGATTGTGCAGCACCTAGCTTTTCGAATAGACTACATCTGAGCCACCAGCAGCCATTCGATGTAATGTGACATCTGTGAAGGTCGACTGTTAATGCTTCGGATAACGATTGTCCTGCACACACTGACAGATAAAATTCGCAGGTTCTTTCACTTTTGTTAAACTGAATCTTAATGCAAAACGTCTCCAGGGGTTTTGGTACCAGGTGCTTTAGATCTCAAAATATCCCCATCGGCACATTACGAAGAAGTTGCTATTCAGCATCTCTGGACAATTACTGGTATGTAATTCGATCTACAGCTGACAATGCAGCAGAACTATGAAGCAGTGCACCTCACAGTTCGTTTGGTTCTGTCACCAGCAAGAAAAATCTCGTAAGAAATGCGCCCGTTGAGCTCCCAACATATTGTTCATAGGCCATTCGGTTTTGTGGTTCGACAGTCTACTGATATCAAGGATTTTCCCCCGCTGACATGAGTAGTTAAGTCATTAAGTTACCGCGTCTAGATTTTTCGTGTATGACAAATAAAACATTTGCTCCGGGGAGGAAAATTTTGAAACCATTTGGCGTTCGTGCATTTTTACTATCAGTTCAGTTTGCTTTCTGTTGTTGATCCGTCAGGTAGATCAGAACACCAGTACGGATCTCGCTGTTCGAAAAACGACCCAGATCAGCCTTTGTTAGATAACACAATTCCCACACGTTGAAATTTTGTAAACATCTTCAAAGTACCGGCATTATCACATGGTTGATTCTATTTGCATATGTGAATTTGAAGGCATTACTTTGTACGTGCTTTCAAAAGGTTACTTCTGCGGATAACCAGTCCTTGTGCTTTTTGTATTGTGTTGTACTGGATTGCAATGTACTGCACTGTTTGGACGTTTGCGCATATAGGTGTCCGCATATCGGTCAAAAAGGCTGTGTTCACCACCTCATCAGGATGCAGACTTGGTGATATTATGAACCGGGGAAGCCACAACGTCCGAAGTGCACCTGTTTCGTTTGTGCACAAACTGAAAGGGGTCATTGGGCACACTAACAGAAGAAGTTAGACGACTCAGAACCACGTACTTTGTTAGTTTAAGACCGCACGATGTAAGAGCGGTCGAAAGAAAACGTTTGGCTGGAATACTTGAGTTACTAAATTTGGGGATGAGCACAATATTGACTAGTCTGCAACCGTCGCGAATCGAATGTATGCGTAAGAAGGTATTAAGAAAGGAAGTAAGTACATCAGTGAATAAAGCCGTACCGTACTTTAGGAGAAGTGAAGACATACCGTCAAGACCTAAATTTGTGGTTATTTTGGTCCAGCGTAGGAGTTTGGATACTTCTTCTTTAGAAATGGGTGTTACATCAGAGCATTTATCGGGGAACTAAGAATTCGCAGTTTTGATTGGATAAATGAACGTTCGGTTGATATGCCTGCATCTGCAGTACTGCTTTTTGGCTTCGATTTCGTTTCACGCGGAAACCAAATCCCTTGTCAGAGGGATCTGTTATTGCAGCTTGAATACAATGAATTGATTCTTTGTATTTCCTTTGATATTAAGGGCGAAGCGGTCTGACTTTCTGGGGATCCCTTAATTTGTAAAGGTGTTCCTCCCATCTTCTTAAGATTTTTGTCATGTAGGTAAAGGCTACTAAGTTTACCTGCGAGGAAATCCACAAATTGGAACACAATCAGATCGTAGACACCTAGATGCAAGTTCTTCTGGACTAATGGTGCCCATAACTGATGCGGTTCAAACGGTGGTTTTATAAATTTTCCCTTTTTTTCCTGCAGCATCATGTACATTTTAGTGGCGAACTAGTACATCAAACAAGGGACTGGTGAGGTTGAATAATTTACTTTAATCTATTTGTCCCCAGTTCCCAGGCAAATTGATGAATATGTGGTTTTCGCGTGGTTCTTGCCAAATGTGCTGCCATAAATTGCCACAGCTCTTGAGTATGATCAGTAAAATATTAGAATTCATGATAAATAGTGTCATTCGGCGTCAACGCAGAACTCATTGTTATTAAACAAGGATGAAACGTGCTCACAATGCTTCCATACTTTCCCATTAGTGATTTGACGACAATGTTATTTAACCTATTTTCTAATAATTGCTATTCGAAGAACCAGAAGTGTCCTTTGATTGCTCAGGAATTTAACAGCCCATTTTTCGGAATAAGAGGCTCAGCGGGAAAATTTTTGCCACCATTGAAATTGATACTGCAATTCGAGTGGTTTGAATATTGTGAGCGGCCTCAGGTGGAATGTGAACCAACGTTTTGGACAGTTGAAAACTGATTTCCCCAAAACCGCCACACACATGAGTCATTTCGCAAACATGAGGTGCTGCGTAGTTAATTCGCAGCCAAATGGATGACTAGAATCTTTCTGCGGGGAACATAGGTGGAAAAAGTCCAAAAAACCTAAATTAGGCAAGACAAAGGAAACATGCACATACAAATCGACGCCTCCACCACTTCCCAAGAACTGTGATGAATTCGGGCAGTGTGATGAAATAGTAATTATCTAGTTCGGAGCCTCGGTTGACTGTGTGGCATTGGTGAGCTGGTTAATCGTCATTCGGACTGAAGCTTGATAGATGTTCGTCTATACAGTCAAGGCAGAATTCCCAAATCTCGTGGTCTATGGTTTCTTGTGCCTCTCTCTGTTTCTTTGCTTCTCGCGTTTTTTACATCCAGTTCTTGGACCACAACTCACCAAGGGGGCCGCTGGATGGTGGCGGCCAGGAACTGAACGGGAGGGGGGCTAGACAGATAATAGATGCGTCAACCTCAAAGATGGACGAACAAATTATAGTTGGATGAAAATCGAGACTAATAGTGTCCATTTGCACAAGCTTTCTTTGTGAAACCAAGTACTAGACGTCCTGAATGCACCGTGGTTTAGCGTTTGCGTGTGCGTACATATCTGACTCTGTGCGTGCAAGCACAAATGTGTCTAGATGCTCTTGACAGTATGGTTGCATATTCAGTGATGTTGCACAGCAGAGCAGTAAGTTCTATTGTCATTCGCAGCCTAGCCATGATCGTCGAGGTGAATGCCAGCAAAATTCATCTACGATGTTGATGTCGATGAGATGATGGTGACGGTGGTGATTATGATGATACTAGTGATGATGACGATGATAGTGATGATGAAGGTGAAGACGATGAGGAAGCTGATGGTAGACTTGAGTGGTGGTGATGCCGACTGGTGAGAGGAAGGCAATGTTTGCTGTGTAGCTCGTCTGTTTGAAAGAAATAAACCACGGGGAGAATTAGGGCCCTTAGTAGTTCATATGATGCTAATGGGTATTAAAGGAGGTGGGGATAGAGACTAATAGGAAGACAGAGACAGCTTACTCTGGGGTACAAACAAACAGAAGGAGCTAGCATGTTCGTCTTATGCTAATGTTCTTGTTCGTGTGCATACGCTTCAAGGAATAAATCTTGACAAGGCATTGTTCCTTACTATTCGCCAATTGTTTTTACTATTCTCTCTTATTTCCGTGTGATGATACTATGTACAAAACAAGTTTTTGGACATTTTTGTGTGAACCACAGTTTATCTGTTGGATCCGCTAGATCACAGCGAACGCATTACCATCCATAGAATCACACAAACGCACACGCACACAGACATGCAAACATCCAAGATCGGGCAACATTTGTACACTTAGGTATTTGGACGGTGCTAAGATTGCTCCACTTCAGGCAAGTAAGCCTGGAAGCATGTAGCCGCCCAAGCATCTCCGAGTGTGGAAAAACATGCACAGAAAACTATTCCACAACCAAAGTCGTCCCGAAATGACTGCGGGGTTCTTCCAAAAGATTAGGTGATTTGACTTTGTTTGCTTGCAGTCACCAAAAGGAGCAGTTTCCACAGAGTGTCAAAGTGTGCACTGCAAAGAACCTGACGAGGTTTCCAACCTCTTTGTCCTGATCAAATTGCTGCTGTACGGGGCCGAGGAATGGAAATGCTTAGTAATTCCGTTGGTTTTCAATAACGTGCTCTGAAAAACCGACCCAGCAATCAAATGACTGGAAACTAATGAACGGGAATGAACATCATCCATTGAAGAGAATTTTCTGCCACAGTCCTTCACTGATCCAGTAATAGCCAACACCGGTCGCAAGTTCGCGGTCGGTGCCTATGAAATAACCAAGTGGACTCCCCCGTGAAAAATTTCATTAAATAGAAATGTTATAATCACCGAAAATCTACACAGTGATATGAACATCAATGACACACCTCGCTAAGGTCTCATGATAGCCTCTTTTGATGATAAAACACATGAGTGGATCTTTCGGACTACGGAGCATAGTAGATAAGACTGGCAAATATTGTTTATTTATAGGTTCATGTGGATGATTTACTGCTAAGCTGAAATGATATTTTCGCAGGCCGCATCATTAGGTTCGGCTATTAATTTTCGCAACAATCATCTGGAGTATCATAAAGAGAAGCATTATCAAACACATCCGAATCATCCTCATCCTCCTCCTCCTCCTCCTCATCATCATCATCGCCATCGCCATCATCATCATCATCATCATCATCATCATTATCATCATCATCATCATCATCATCATCATTATCATTATCATTATCATCATCATCATCATCATCATCATCAACGTCATCATTATCATCAACATCTTCATCATAATCAGCACCACTATCACAATTTCCATCATTCGAATCGTCATCTTCATCTTCCAAATCATTATTCATATCACCGTCAATATGAGATTCATCATCCAGTTTGCGGCATCAATGCGGAAAGGCAAAAGTGAGTTTGTATCACCTCTTATTCTGGTTGTGGATTACACGTGAGTCTTGCAGTTTCCCTTTGTTGGTTGTCTTTTTGCCTCTCGTTACATGCTTAACGTTCATGACTAATTTGAATCCATTATTAAATGAAAACAAATCTGGAACAAATGGAGTAATATGATCACGGACAACGATAAAACAAGATGAAAGTGACCAGGCAGAAAGCCCTATAGAAAACTTTCTTTTGTGTGTAATTCTTTGTGTCATCATAAGCTTTCCCATTCTGTCATCAGAGGTTTTGAATAAGCTCACTGAAAGCAATAAACTCTTTACAAGAACTTAACATCATGGTCAAAAATTTACTTTCAAACACCTCTGGTTTTCTCCTCCGATCTCGAGTTTATGAAAGAGAAGTTTGTTTTATCGAACTTTTGCCTCTTGTTAGGCTGTAAATACACGCACTGATTAACTGCCGCTAGGAAAAATAAGACAGACAGTGGTCTAAAACGACTTGAATGAAATCAAAGTCATAGTAAATCTGTCTCGCACAAAATTCTCTAAGTTATTCCTCTTGTACCTCCTATTTGCATCTTTTTTCCGCAACCATTCTCTTCTTACATATTTGAGTTAACTGCTGTCAACAATTCTTTCCCAAATTTATGCTCCAAATCTGCTTGATGAAAATCTCCAAGAGACCAGCGGTAGATATGACCTGGCCCTGACTTCCTCAATCTTCTCTCTCAGGTATTGTGCTCTCTTTCGTCCCGCGTCGATCGGCAAATCTGATGTCGAAAATTACTAGGTTATCTTGAATCGGGTCTTACATACACTGTAAAATTAATAAACCTATTACATTATGACTTCACCTGTAGTCGTCTAGACTAAACAGTTTTGATTATCATCTTCGGAGCTTTCCCGTGGAAAACGTTGCACGTTTTAAACACTAGTTTCTTGATTACCTTGTTGGATTCTAACTCATATTTTCTCTAGTTCTCATCGCAAAAGTGGAAAAACGTGATTTTCACCCTATTAAATGCAAGCTAATTAAATTCTAATTTCTGGTCGGGACTTCTTACCTAAGAAATGAAAATAGCATGCAAACGACGCACAACCCATCCACGGTTCACCAAATATCATTATTTAGTCTCAACTTTATTTCTAGCTTAAAAATTTCTACTCTCGCATTACTCACTATGGCGCATAAACCCCACTTCAACAATAAAAGTTACACTGGCACTGTATAAACGCATTGTGTTTGTAAGAACCATAATTATTCATAAATCTCAAACACCGTTATTAGGTCATCAATCCGCTTGGCTAAACAGTAAAACTGCAATCTCAGAGGAGCTGAATGCTGATCATTTGTAAGGTCTATTCCTTTCTGTTTTCGAAAGACCACACCAGGTTTTTAACAGACCAATCCCTTCAGAGTTCAGAAATTCTCTTGTGGGCTTTTTGTGAGCTGATGAAAATGAACCGACTCATCCGATCTTCGAGCCCAGGCAGCCTAATATCAGCGGTGCTCAAAAAACTGCTGTACCCTCCTGTGAATTGACGAAGTTGATAATTAACCGTTCGAAATGCCCACCCTCTAACTTTAACCGTTAGCGCTTCATGTCTATGTCGATATGTAACAGGTCGCACGATCCGACGGGAAGTTCCCTTTTAAAAACTTCCGGCTGGTTCGACACTGCTTCTACATGAGGTTATCGGAGATCGTCAAACGGTCAGTATAAGGGTGTTCCAACTTGAGCGTCTCGGGTGCAAGACTAATGGATATTTCCTCATCATATGCCATACCTGGTCAAAGATAAATCCAATTCCGGTGATATCCCACTGACTGTGCCAGTTGACCAACCAGTGATTATTGATCACAGAAAACGAAAATAAACTATTTGACTATGATTAAAAATGAGCTCTTTCTTCTGCCAGATTTGGTGTTTCTCAATATAGTTAGTGGAAACTGACGAACAATGTCTAGAGAATTTCCTCGACAAGTTTCAACAAACGTCTTTTTCCCCTTTTCTTCGTTTTTAAACAACGGCTTCGGATCAACTCACCGGTAATCAACTTCTCCAATTGGCAGCCCACAGTTGCTGAGACCTCATTCTTAAAAACGATATGGGTTGTGGTTTTGCCAATCAAGGAAGTAAAGTGAAAAAAGGCAATCATAAAGTTAATCCAAAAGACCCACTAGCAGTGATATCCTGGTACATGGGATATGATATTTTCCAGGAAATCTATTTGCACCAGTTATTCTATATGCGAAGCAAACCCTGTTACTTAAAAAGAAATTAATATAATATAAATAACGAGTTTCTAATTCGTACCCCTGCACTCAGATTTGTTCTTTTATCTCACTCTTAGCACTTTTAAAGTAAATTTTCTGATTTATTCATTTCCTAATCAATCTACTGGTCCAAGACGGTCCACATGATTTTATTTTTCCGAATCTTTTGTCACGCTTTCGAAATTTTTAATATTCCCCACAAATGTGATAGCACCGAGACAACTGTTCCAATCAGTCAGATTTCACGTTAAGAGCACAGTTTTCCTGCCTGCTGATATCAGGTAACAGAAGATAATAGCACCATCAGGTCCTTTACTCCTTCATCGATACAGAGGAGGAGTAATCAAAGCGTCTATATCACTTCAGCTTGTGAAATAACTTGGTCATTTAGGGCTTGTATTTTTCAAACTAAAGCAGCAATAATAAAATCAGCCGCGTTTTATGGCACACGGCCTATCAGTTTACACTCTGCAAACAGCGCGAGATCTGGAGTGTTCTACGTTCTTCTTTCGCTTTTAGTGCCATTTTATTGCTAACTATTTTTAGCTCTCTTTTGTCAGGCAAAGGTCCCTTGAATCTCGTATCTGTCATTGTTACAATGCATCTCAAATTACATCTGTTCATTATTCGTTCAACAGGATTGGCATAAATGATGCTTTTGTAAATCCTAATATCAAGTGGTTTACCAGATGTATCGTGGTTGGCCTCATCAATCGATCGGCCCCTTTCTTCTACTTCTGTTGCAAAAAAATTCATTTGACTGCATATCTGTGCTTCAACTCGAACTCACCGGCAATCATTTATGTCGGTACTGCTTCTGATAACTTCACATCCTTAGGTCCGGATATTATGAACATTTTTAGGAATAATGATGGTTTCATTTACGAAGACTTAACGAAACTTATGATATCATTCAATTCGTAAAGGAATTTGCGAAGTATGACACTGTCCTTCTAAAGACGTCCTAATGAGGCAACTGAACTAATGATGCGTAAATGCTCTGAGCTGAGAGTAAGACAGTTTTTGAAACTTTCCATACACTAAGTGTAAAAGAAAGATGTATCCATGTCCCACAACTAGAGAGAGAGACGAAGCTGTTCAGATGACTTTCCAAACTGTGACACCAATATGGCTGGAGATGTTTTTGGGGCAAGAGGGAAAATGATAGCTTTCGAAGATAGGATAATCTTAGATCTTATCCGTACTCATACTTTAGACAAGCCATCGAAATGGACTTTAATACAGATCACTTGATCCTCATTTTCTGTAGCAACGCATTCAGCAGCGAGGCGTTTTGCCTGACCCGATAAATTGGTTACTGTTTATTCATCTAAGCGTGATTGTTGGATAACTATCCCAGCAAAGTATCATTCTTCTGTTAGCACTCAAATTCTGTAATTTACAATACTCCACAGATCTGAACCATACTTAAGAAATAGCGTCGTCATATGGACTATTTCCACTCATTTACGTTACGTATGTATGCTTAAACTTTAATCTACTTTTCTATTCGTATCCGCGTAGAAATTCTTCTGAAACTTTATAGCATTCATCCCAGACCATCCAACGATTAGTGGCCTGCAAAAAGACTCCTAAATGAATCACTGAAAAATAGCCGCATCATGAGAATGCCTCCATATCTGAATATCAACCGGATAAAGGAATGGATCTGAGCAGGTTCAACAATCAACCGGTCACTGAAATCTGTGAACAGTCTTTTCATCACTATGGAGGAGTTATCAGGATTGGGTGTCAAGTGCTGCAAATTTGGGATGCCAGTCCGAAATAGAATCCCCAGAATGAAAGTCAACCACTTAAAAAAAGATTATTTTTTCAATATTTAGAGCGATATATTGTATTGCCACTGAAAATGACTACTTCATTCAATGAAACTTTGGTATTATTATCATAAACGACGTATTTCCTTTTATGCAGGAGCAAATGGGATCAATACGGGTTGCCGGTTGCAAATGAATAGCTAACCACTAGCAACTCACTCGGCCGGACTCTATTCTCACCTCATCTATCTCATCCCCCCCCTAATGGTAACGGCTTAGGAAACGTGGTACGAACTGCACGACAACGTGAACATGAAACTAAACAAAAGCTTTGCATTGTACTGTACACCCACATGGTTGTATGGCGTTAGATCATGTGTGTCAATGCTCAAGTGTAAAAGAAAGAAAGAGCTCACGCGCAACAGAATAACATGCGCTAGATTTCTCACGTGATTGCACTATTTGTGCATGATCCAGCCAGCCGCACGAAAGACGCCATGTATTAGTGCGATTTCAGGTTTGAACCGAACACTAAAGCTAACCAAAAAAATCTTGACAGAAAATGTGCACTTGTTAGCGCACACGCACGAATTGATACACACGAGCAAACGTGACAAAATCAATCAAATTACACGTTGTCGTAATTAGACATTCAGCGTTCACCGTTCATTCAGCGGCTTATTTACTGCATATCGCTATTCACAGGCCTTGTTTTCTCGTTTCCTTTTTATCCGAGCTTCTAAAGTTTCAAACAGATTTTTGCAACAAAAATGATGAGTGCTAATAGTTATATGGTAGCAAAGGAAGTGAAGACGGAAATGCAAGAAGATATGCTGGAATATGCGGTGGAAACCACGCGGAGGGCGTTCGACAAATACACTACAGAGTCGGAAGTGGCACAGTTTATAAAGAAAGAATTTGACAATCAGTATAATCCAACATGGCACTGCATAGTGGGAAAAACTTATGGCAGGCAAGTAATTGTTCTGTATTTGCTGTTATTGGCACACTGGTTTTATTCAGCCAAGGCGTTTCATTAAATTCTACTGTATTCTTATATGCAGCATAAAATAAGATTCTAATGGTCTATTTGGGATTGTGAAAGTAATTCGCAAATCCCCGTAGCTGGACCGGAATGGTAGATCGTTTCACAGCGACCTAATGACAAATTAGTAGAATAATGATAAAAGACAAGTTACAACCCACTGAGTAAAATTGATGTAGACACCTGATCCGACTGGTTTCAGTGCTTAGTTTTCATACATGTGTTAACAGACAGAAATCATTGAAAATGTAAAATGTTTTATAGTTCTATCATTTTTCTTCTCAAAATAAATAATTCGAATTTAACCATAAACTCCCTTTCTTTACTTAACCTTGCTAATCGTTTTACCTTCTGTTGACACACGTTTATTTAGTTTCATCTCTTACGAAACCGGGACCTTTTTGGATTTTGTTTACGGCGAAAAGGCCATCTTGTTGTTCAAGGCGGGCTGATTGGTAACTCGATGATCAAGTCAATCCGGAAACCCAAAACTTTACTCCCGGTACCCATGCACCTATGTTATGTAGTGCATATTTTATAGCTCTAAAATAAAAGCTTTTATGATTCTATGACTTTAAATGGATACTTTCACCGTAAAATGGGTCAGTAAAATTAATGAATCAATAGGTTAGACTAATCTGTACTAAAATTGCAGCTGTTCATTCAGATTGCGGAGTTTATTTACCAATTCGCGTCATAGCTTCACTGACACCTGTTGAAAAGAGACATCATTTTACTTTTATAATCCGATTTTGTAGAGAACATGCGCATCTAAATCCCATCAGAATTAAGTCAAATCGGTGTGTAAATCTTGACTGATTGATTCTTATAGTTCTCGCTATTTTTCCCAAGCATGCATTCATCCAGGCTTGCAGGATCCCGCGTAACTTTTCCTGATCAACGACATTGTCCGATGCTAACATGCCCGGCAATAAGAATAATGAGGAGGGTTTTTACGTTTTCGTGTTTATATTCACCATGGCTAATAACAGTTATGTGTGTTTAGCTGCAGTATTACTCAACCATCGTCCCTTTTTTCTATTACTCAGCACTTGCATTCAAATTGGTAAACAGTGTGTGATCTTCAGGGTTTGTGAAGACTTCTTCCTGATGAGAATAGTATCCAGTTTATGGTGAAATAAAGAACCGAAAAATAGACATAGTGTTCTGAACCCACTGATCGACGCTAATCGGCTATGTGGGGCTTGAATTGCTCTCTATCCGTTGGAAGGAGGTTTTATCCTTTACAGTTGGAAATAAGAAGTCATTTTTATTGAATCCGGAAATTACGTTAAAAATTTGTGCAATTGTGAATGAGATACTAGGTGAAACAAATGAGGCTATTAGCAAAATTGTGTTTTTGTATTTCCAAATTACGGTGGACCGATAGGAATTGGCTTGATTCCTTATCCTCACAAGTGCATTTTTCTTATCCAGCCAAAATAAGTTGAAACAAGACATACTCAAGGTAGCGTACTGAGGTGCATGGCGTACCGACAGCACACCTATTTTGCTCATTCTCACGGTTCTCAGTTGGCTATCCTGTTCATGTCATGTTTCAGCAAAACTGGATTACAACTACATCATGCCCTAGGGACATAAGTCATGTGTGTCGATTTGTGTTCAAATTCAGCAAAAGGTTTACCAGCTATCACTGAGACCAACTGGTAGATGAGGTGTACTACAGGACAACGAGCCCAACAAATGTGTTTTATTCTCGGACTAAGCCGACAGGCCTGCGAATTTACTCATTCCGGTGACCAAATATTTTCGACAACACCGGGCTTAAGCAAACACGGTTGTACTCAGTGAGGTGACTCTGCCCGTCGATTTCATAGCTTCCGCTCCCTGTGCCATTAGTCGTCAATTTAAGTTTACCAGTTAGTTGAGAATGTTTATTTCTGCGATTCTTCACTGTCTAATTTGAACTTTAAAAAATCCACGAGGGATATACTATGCAAAAAACAAATTTGCACTTGTGATCCGGGAAATAAATTCAACAATGCACTTACCACCAAGGTAAATAAAAAAATATATATAATCATTTTGTTTTTTATTGCACGACAAATATACGTTATTCCAAAAAATGGACCACCGCCGTTGAAGGACAGCCGATAGGGACGCGACCGACGATGAAATTATTCGAATCTGCGAAACCATGCTAATTGCTTGGCTGGCCGCTGGATGCAAATACTCCGATTGCAATATTTTTATCAGCGAACCACTGTTCGGAAAAGACTTCTTTCTGCGGCAGAAACTGTGGATGAACAACACAAATCTTTACCGAGAATAGGGTTGAAAACCCATTCCTCATTGTTACTTACGAGCGGTTACCATGTAACCCAGGGGTTGAGAGTAATCATACACAACAGGGAAGAGACGCGACAAGGTCACGTCCTAGCCACAAAGTCCACGATTAAATTTATGCGTGGATTTTACCTCGTAAAGCATAGATAACACAGATCCGCCATTTCTGTTCAGGTTGCCAATGCTGCTATACTTTCTTCGTACACATGCGACCAAGTAACCAAAGGGAACCTCAACATTTCGCTAATATTAATTTGTGTGTAAAAATCGATTTCAAAGAGAAATGTGTACTGAGGCATTGCGGTTTGATGGTATTTTTTCTATTTGTTGATTTTACGATCAGTGATTTCATATGCAAAGGTCTGTGTAATACCTGATACGATTAGAAAGATCTCAGAGACCGACCGGGGTAGAATATTCCGTGTCCTTAGTTTTCGATGTAAAATAGTAGGCTAAGCAAACAGCGGAGGTTGCTTGCCAAGACTGTGTACATTGCTTGGGTATACATCAGATGGTATTTACAAAGAACTGTTTAACTGCGGTGCATCAATCACTTTCCGTGTGGGAAAGAAATCAGTTTAGTGGTAGTTTAAAATATAAAGCGTCACACTAGACAAGGGTAGATCACGAATGCTAACAGTGTGACATCAGACAACTGGATCTTTGAGGTTGTTTACAGACGCATCGTTTTTGTAAGACGAATCCCGGCTATTAGGCTTCAGGATTTCCTGGTTACAATATTGCATTTGGTTCTAGTATTTCACCTGCTATAGCTATCTCAGCAGGAATAATTAGTTGAAGTGAGGCTGATTCTGCGACCCGTGTACTTCTAAATTATATAGCCTACTTTTTATTTCCCACTGATACTTGTTGGGAACCTGGGAGAGTTTTCCTCAAAGACTTAGGCAATCACTGAATTATCAAACAGAACTGAAAGACAAAGTGCAGCCTGCACTGCATTCGATTCAGGAAGACTGTTTTTGCTGAATTTGCCAAAGCGATGGACAAATTTGGGGGTAAGTAGTATTAGTACTATTTTAACTACTAACCATAAAAATTCGAACAACAACGCGCCAAAATTATTAGTAGTTGGATAAACAGCAACATTAGCAACGAAAGTGAGGTTAACTATGTCATCTGAACGGTTAGCTTTGATAAGACCCGAGACTTTAGCAATGAAGAATGTTCATCTCACTGAATCCGCAAAATGACTTATTGGTATAACCGTCACAATCCCTGTTCCAACAACCGTTTCAAAGCAGCTTTGGAAAAAATGAATCGGTTCTCAATCTTGAATTTAATTTCGTGGTAATCGACTTGAATCCAGAATAGTCCATGAGAACCAAATGAGATCATTCCAGGGTACTACACAATCGGTGATTCCAAATGGGCCAAAATTACTCGGGACGCTGAACGAATCAAAATGGGTATTGTCACTGACTGTCACCCAGAACAAAGTGAACATGAAGAGCCCCATATACAAAGATCACTAAAAGAGCAATGATTTTGGAAAGACGTGATTAGTAAAGTCAACCACCTCGGTCAAATTGTGGAAATGCGACGACCTGGTAGGTCCGCACTCTTTAGCACAATTGGTCCAGGAAAACGGAGGGTAAAATAATGCATGATTTAACAAAGAGTTTTGGCTAACTGAAGTAGAATAAACAGAGCATCTCGAAGTGATAAATTAGCAGGAAATTAAGTTGAAAAAGGGTTTATAAAACACCGATGTGTAGACAAGTGTTCATGACTAATCCGGAGTAGTAAGTTTTCAAAACGTGCCAAGTAGCCGTAACAGATACAGTCCCTATCGAAGACAAATGTAGCCGTCTGTAAAAATGATGATACATGAAAGACAAGAGGATTTGGGGTCTATGGTGCATATCAGCTAGCTTTTCCATCATTTTCCATGAAGAATTGTGGCTTACTTCTTACAATTACAGTAGCAAAAAGTCTCACCAAATGGTTTCTGATTATGGAGTGTACTAAAATTCAAAATCTCAGTAACCAGAGCCCATAAATTTACGTCACTTAAATAGCTCGACGGCATCGACTCTGTCAAGATCGAACAACGCGGGGAACCTGTAAACGGTGGCTCATATCGCCAATTCCGCAGCCCCAATGCTTAGTAGATTAGATGCAAGTACTTTTCAACTTGTGTAATTAATTACGCAGATGTCACTGAAGGGTTTCACATCACTCATCGTAAACTGGAATGTAAACGGGGTAAAATGAAAACCACCACATTCCTAGTAAATTGACCAGCAAATGAAAAAAGGATAATTTTCAAAGTTTGAGTTGATTCAGGAGAAAAGTAACTTGTCCATGAGCAATCTGAAGTCACTGGTACAATAATTATGGTTTATATGGTCCATTGACTGATCGTGGCCGATCATTGCTCTGGATATATCGATCCAGTCGGTTTTCAGACTTTCTTGTTCCGAATAGTTACTTATTCCGCCAGTTCCCGTTCTATGGACTTTATCGCTTACGCTATCCACTCATATTGTCAGTCCTGTTGTGCACGTCCTGCCAGCGTGAATCCATTGACCGTCTACCTGGATACCGGACATAGTTACGCAATCGATCACAGTCCACGAAATAACCAATGTTACTACATTTTTAATTCTTGACAAATTCAGTCCTTTCTTGTTCCGTCAAGTTTGTAGGGAGTTTAGAATACTTATCGATCATTGATTTCATTTTCCGACCCCGTGGTCACATTGACTTTGTACTGTTTGCTTTCCAAGTTATACAACTCTTTTCTTTCTTATTATCACTGAGAGTTCTCCGGGACATAGTGGCTCCATAGCTATTCTCTTCCTCAATCGGGAAAGTTTTGGGTCACATGATAATTAAGAGTTCCTCACACTTCTTCGGATTCTAGTTGAACTTCACCCGATAGCTATCTTAGGTTCCGAATACTCAATGAACATCGGAAACACATTTCGAATTAAACTTCTGAATGGTTTTCGCGCTGAACTGTATTCTAGAATTGCACTGGTCACTTTTTCTGCCCTTGTTAACCATGCCATTCTTCTGAATATCGTTGTAGTTGACTGAACATTGTCATTTGGTTGATTGTGGTTTGGGTTACGTTTTCTGTGCAGAGTTCACTTTCAACAGAACCATCTCAACTATGTGCTGTAGAGTGGAACTACTTTTTCAGAGTACAGTGTGTTCTTGGATTTCTGGCTGAGGTAAATTCTCTTGAAGTCGAAGGCATATTTTTGATGTCTTCTTGGTGTGAACGAAATCACTTCGCAAAACTCAGTGTCATACTTATCAAGACCTGGCGTGTCTGTCGCTGTCTTCAAAGCAGCCTGCAGCCAGTGTTCGTCAAGAACGAGGTGACAGTTTTAGGAGAAGCCTCACCTCATTTCTTACTATATTGCATTGGGTGAGAGATTACAGACTTTTCTTATCAGTCAGGTGCATCGCATAAACCAGGATATGGCAGATGAATTCTTTCTCTTAAGGCACCACGATGATTTCGCTCATGAAATAGGTCATTTTCTTCGAAACGCACACAGTTATCGACATAGACGAAATCACATCTCTAAGAGACTAGGGGGGCTAGTTTGGCTTACCTCGAATTACTTACTGTGGAATTATCTAACAACTGTCAGATGACAAGGTCCCGACAGCCACTTCTCGTATTTTAGTAAAATCTTTCTCTATTACGTCTCACTTAGTCATCGAAAGGCAACGCTTGTTTTCCGCAAGCCTAACATAGGGCACCATTTCCTCGAAGACGATCTGGTTTTTCAAATTAAATAATGCTGCATGACACTTTTTTGATCCTGATCGGTATCTTCCAGTGGAGTTTTAGCGAACCGCCAGGAAGTTTTGTACCGGTATTTGTACATGGCTTTTGGTCGGTTGAATATATCGTCTTATTACGAATACTAACACAAGCAGTGAAACACCATAATTCAGAGCTCCCGTCAGGATCTATTTTACCTATCTCAACAGAGGATTTTTCAGACAACAAAAAATCCTACATCGATCATCTACGACCCTTTAGCTCCGTAGATTTACCATCATTGCATAGGGATTAATGCTATTCCGTGGCTAACACAGAATTATCAGTGTTGCACCAACAGCCAATTTTTTGTCAGAGATGCCCAAATGCCCCTTACTTTAGCACCAGATCGGAATTTCTCAGTCAACCGTTTTACCTGGTTCGTTATTTCAGCAAGCCAGAGTATAAATCTACTGAAATTGTTGGCTATTTCAATGAGGTTCTCGATTTCCTAAGGATACTCAGGCGCCGGTATGTTCTTATCTCCTCTGGGTCCAGCATCAGTTCCTTGATAATTTCATACAGCTGAAAAACCATTTTGTATCTTTAGCTTGATCGGCCAGTCTTATCGATTTCAACACGGTTCTCGCCATGTTTTACCGGTCATAAAAAACTAAGTGGCCTCGGACTGGTAAATTTGTACGCTTTGTCTATACTATAATCAACAACTTCATACCAAATAAATAGACTACTCACCTAAACCCTTGATTACACCTTTTATCCGTTTTTCCGTCTATGAATTGGTAATTCCTAATGTTCACGCAGCGCCCAAACTGGACTCCACTTCTATCTACGACTTCTCTGCAGAAGCTAGTCTAAATCTCAATACATCTAAATGTTTCGAATGTCTGTTCTCTCTCTCTCTTGGTCAGTCTACCCATCCGAAACGTCTTCCATCAACTCAAAAATGCGTACCATGGTTGACTTCCTGAAGTATCTAAGAGTTACAACTAATAAAAATCTGAATTGGACTACTCACATTTCTATCTGTGTAAAAAATCTCTGACAATTAGCATTTCAAATCAGGGAGCTTTGACACTGCAAGCTGAAGCAAAGCAGCATCTCCCGATTTGTAAATCAATGTTTTTCCAATCCTTTTTTACTGTACTTCTGTTAATTTCCCAGGTTTACCTAAAAGAGACTTCAAAATTCATCGCCGGGGACTACCAATTATTAGCCGGGTGTCATCAGTACCACTAAATAAATTGTCCCTTAATCTATGTGACCTACACTTATCATCATGTGAGAAATTTACCCATAAAATTCTCTTAGATCTCACGCATCCTCTGCACAACGATCTTCCAAAGTGCCGCTCTCATATTTCAACGCGATCCGCTTTACGTTCCATACCCTCTAGAATCAACAACTAAAAGAACTTAACTGTCCCATATTTAGCACGAATTTCGACAAACCGAAACCGTGTTCCAGCTGAATTCCTGAGCAACCTATCACAGCGTGCTCAGATCATTCCCCGATGAGCTTTTATTTCAGTTTTACAAGGTGATGATTGCAACATTTTATTTTTTCCCACATTTTTTGATTGAAATGCGACATTTTTTACGGAAATGTTAATATATAGTGGAAATAAATTACCTCCGTATTCCAAATGTGGATCATCCACAAGGATATTGTGAGTATGTCAACGGAAAATTCCCAATCCAACGGAAATCGGCAATTTCTGAGTTAATGAGCATGTTCACAAATAGTCTTACTTTTCTCAGCCTCCGAGCCCGTTAACATTCAGCTCTATTATAGAGTGTTTTCTTCTTTGATTCGTTGGAACTGAATGCGACTGATGAGCAAAATGATTTTGCTTCCTGCAAACAAAACATTTTCCTCTGCTGAACATTGTATCATGCTTCCTGTGCAACTGAAGAAAAAGCATCAGAACAAAACCGTTTGTAACAGTTAGGTGAATGATATCTGTTGTTGTTACTTGTTCCGCGCGATGGGCAGCGGACATGGAAGTGGCTTGTTTGTTCCTTTGGACAGCACTCGAAGTCTTCAGATCCAGTTGTCTGTTGACTGAAATTTTTTATAGTGAGAGCAATACTGCACACGAATATCAGTAGCATGCCTCGTATCAACCTGCGCTTCACACAACTTCAAAGATTGCAGTTGTCGAACAGATCGTTTGCATTGTTTTGTGTGTCGTTCTTTCGGAAAAACTTTCACTCTTAAACACTTCATCTTAGTGCCAGATGTAGTAATCCTAGTCATAGGGCCTCCTTGGTGCTCCTCACTGGCGAAGGACGGAGGAAACTCAAAATTTGCTCACATCGGCGTAACAACGATGTAATGTCACTTTATGGTAACCTTTCATTTCAAAATTTAACCTATTAGGTGCGGCAAAATCCAGAGTATTCTGTTCTCAAAAATTTTTTTTCACCATGCGATTCTGACTTTCACTTGCAGGCATAGGATGATGGAAGCACCTGACTAATTCATTAACAGGACTCTTTAGAATTGCTTGATGTCCTCTAACACTATGTTCCTTTTCGTTTCACTAGCCCTATGACGAAATGATCTACCCGCAAGCAACATCAATTTAGCACAAAAACAGTTTATTTAGTGCACTGGCTGACCGGAGGCATGCACTCCGGCAGATCCATCCATCTACTTGAACTTTTTACTTTACTTTTCCGAATCGACGTTACTTCGGCAAATCACCGTTTAACAATTATGACGAATCTAACCAAGGTGGCATTTAATCCGTTCCACGATGAGTATGCTGTCAGTATAAATTTGTTAACTTTCAACCTAGACATTTGACGTGATTATGCTTGTCTTTTCTGAGTAGAAAATTAACCAATACTCATTGAACTCCACACATGAGGTCGATTGCTTAGCAGGCAACAATCTTTGACCCAGTAAAAATCAGTTGCTTTGAAGAAATGCATTGATAGGGAAAATTATAAAGTGCCAGCTGGCAAAGCTCAAGGGCGTGGGTGTGTGACTTGAGCGCAATTAACTTGGACTTGAAACACTGTTACAGCACGGTAGATACACGCAAAAGATGACTCGCAACAAAACGTGGTTCCAAGATTTTCAGCAATGAGTTAGGCATCGATGCCGCGTGATCAACAGCTTTATGACGGATCTGAAATGATGGTACGTTTGAATCTGCTTAGAAGAGTAAAGTCCTGAAGAAATTTATTTCGATATCTCGCTTCAGAAGTTGGCTTGTGTTGGTTCCCCTTCACAGCGTTAATAATACAGCTTAACTAACAGAGAGCGCATCATGGATGTTGAGGTGACAACAGAATAATCATATAGTTACTGGAAATTGTGAACGTGACAGGATAACGAAAAGTGTGGAAATGCGTGGTGTACAATCATACAATTAAGATTAAGTACGGTATAGAAGGAGGGAGCTGGGTAAAACAAATTAAACTATGAATATCTGTATGATTTTTTAGGTCACATCTTAGGTACCATTTGATAGAGACAAGCCAACTTTGAAAACTTGACGAATCAGCTGCACGAGCTGGTAACAGTTGTACCGTAACCCGTTGTCAGACTCAGAACTTCGTTGGTATATTATAAACAGCTAAGTTTCAAAGTAACGGTATTCTTACCGAAAACATGTCTAGGACCTATCCACGAACTGACCGGAAATCGTTATCTATTACCATTCAGACTAGATAAATGTGCAGAATCGGTAATAGTGGATCGATTGGACTGCGTAAAAAAGTAACACCAATCCCGTCTGGTGAGAGCTAGTTTAGCTGCAGCCCAGGCGAGTGAGACAAAAAGTAACAGACAGAGCAAACTGAAAGAAATATTAAAGAAACTAAAGTAAGACGGTAATTCCACGCAACTCACACCCATCGAGGCTATAACAGTTAGCAAAGGTACATAAACCAAATTTTCCTGAGGTCAGGAAATGATATGAATAATTCCGATCATCGTACCACAGTTGAATGAGTCGTCGAATCCGTGTAAAAACAGCTTGGTTTCGTCAGTCTGGTTAGAAATCAGGATGTATCACATACAATCATACTTTCACCAAAAGTTATAACATTATTCACCGACGTGCCGTTATCATAACCCAGAGCAACTTGTAAATGGGCATTCTAATGTTAACACTGAAAGAGTCAATCCTGGACAGTTTTTCCTTGACGGAAACTACTACAGAAAAAATGATGGCACTGCGATGGGCTCGGCCCTAGGACCAGTTCTGACAGTTATCCTTCTAGTCAGACTGAAGCGAGACCCTCGATATGAGACAATTTAAAAGTAAGAAAATGTACACTCCTTAAATGGACCATCCGTTGATCGTTTGCGACTTAAAAACCGATGTCAACAACTCGACTAGGCAAACTGGAAAAAGTCCACGCAGCAGCATACTGCACAATGGAACTGGGTTGTTCTGGCCTTCATTGGTTTCTGCATGTAGGTTGAAGGAAAAAGACGAAAAAGAGTTTTACCTTCGATAAAGTGGGTAGGAAAATATAACCATTTTCTCACTTTTGTGCTATAAACGGAACTTGGTGGGCTATCCAACCTATAAGACCAAGAATATATATATATATATAGACCTGAAATGATGGACAAGAAGTTTTAATGCATAGGACATACTTTGAGAAAAAACGGATATCCGATCCACTCGTGAGGCGATTCATCACTGTTGATAGTCAACGGATCAAACAACAAAGCGTCAGAAAGATATACTCATTACCACTCCATTCAAATTTGATAAGCCTTCGGTAATCTTGGAACGAAGACTAACAGCACCAGTCGATAATTACTTTCCAGCCACGCAAGTGAGGGTGATATCGAAAACAAAACTCTTCATTGTTCCCCAGGCCAAGGATAAGTTGTCTGTTCAGTTCAAATCTTACGTTCCATATCAGTTTACGTGAACTTGTGACGTTCACGACACGTTCACACACGACCAACCACATTTCCAAAAGTACAGCAGGACACTGTTTGGCTGCGCTCTGAAAAGGCACGGTCCGAAACATTTCTAGCGCTATACTACATCACCTAGACGATAGTGGACACAGTCGACCAGGAAACGAGTTTTAGGACGCTGTCAGAAACACTGACAGATTAGGGATAAGACTGCTGATCACATAGGAGACCCCAGAGATCAACATTATGGAGCTTGGATTATGCAAGCGATGAAAACTGATCCAGCCACTAAAGTCAGCATGGTTGTAAAATCTAATCTTTTAGACAATCTATGTTACCCAGCTCCCTCCCTCTATACCGTACTTAATCTTGCTTGTATGATTGTACACCTCGCATTTCCACACTTTTCGTTATCCTGTCACGTCCACAATTTCCAGTAACTATATGATTATTATGTTGTCACGTCAACATCCATGATGTGCTCTCTGTTAGTTAAGCTGTATTATTAACCCTGTGACGAGTAATCAACACCTGCAAACTCTTGAAGTCAATTACCGAAAATAAATTTGTTCCTGTTATCAGCCTTCTTATATGCCCATGGAAATATCTGATGTTCCGAATCTCATTAGTTTGTTCATTACGAAATTAGAAAATCGAGTGCCATTCTATTCAGCTTATTCGAGATAAATTATTCCAAAGTGCGAGGACGTATACATTCGGTGTGCCATTACCACGTTGCTTTCGAAATGTTGGCGGAAGGGGTTTTTATCAATTTAGATGAGTATATGTTTACTTGAAGTTGTCCGATTTTCTTATAATCTGCTTCTACTACAAATGCGGTTTTATGCACCTGTTTCCCGAAATATATATTGTAATTGATCTAGTGGAGAGATTCGTTTAACATAGTGAAACGTTATTTTTTATTCCGTCAACGTAAAACTTTTCCAAATGTTTCCCAAATGGTTGCTTTGCAGGCACAAGTGATTATGGATAGCAATTCGCACAAAGATTTTGGACTGCTTTTTACCGATGGTATGGAAACTTTTTCCCCAAAGAAGTGGGTCAATGATCTTCAATTTGCTTTCAGTTGATGGAATATTTGAGATCTTAGAACGGTTATTCATGTAATCGTTGCACTGTTCAAAGGAAACCCGGTGGCTTATTGAGTATAAAATAACTTTAGGACGGTATAATGTTTACGTGGGGCTGCGCGCTATTGAATCTTCCTAAATCTAGTTCAAGACTGCTAATAAGGAATTGCTAATTTCGATTTATAAGAGGATTGATAGAATCACCTAAACAGTGACTGGTTGGAACACATAAGTCCGTCAGTTGACTGAGTTAATAGGTCTGTTGCAACGGATACTTCAAAGAACTGGCTTATCATTAAAATCATGGAGTAGTATACGTCTCGGTTATTATCATATGAAGCGATTGAATGTCTGAAATTTAGATTATTTTACTGTGACGAGTTTTCACATCTTTGGAACGCAGGCCACTGCTACAGCCTTCAAGCAGTGAGTCGTAAAAGAGCTCACTCATGGCTTCACAAATGATCTCACATGACAGCAGAGCTGATGGCGAAAAGAGATAGATTCATCTAGCGCTGCCACTGCAAAATCAACTCACGTTGGCCGCCGAAATTCGAACCCCTCATCTTCAACTTTAAGAAGCCAGCCTAAACAACAGAACCACGAATTTCCCATTTAGCCGCCAATGGTAACTATATCATTTTCTGCACTTTTCGTTGGCAATCTATTTTTATCCTTTTATTGCGACTGTCATTAGCCCACGCAAGAAAACGCTCCAATATGTCTACGTTACCAATTGCAGCGTAGTTCTGTTTGCCACGTGCGATCACTCGCAAATGCACACAGTACGTGTGAACACGCAAGGACAAACACACGCACACACTTAAGCATGAACTGAGTAATCTAACGGAGGAAAGCAGCGCAGGCATCGAATATACCGATTACAAATCGCGGCGACACAGAAAGTCACGGGAAGCCAAGCTGGTGGGAAGACATCGATGTAGTCGTCCAAAATGCTAACGGTTTTGATCCAAATAAGCGCTGCGTGGCCCTATGCACCGCCCCAAGTCTCATGTTTGAAGGTTGCCGGCTCCTCGTGATCGTGCTGTGAAGATAGAATGGTTGTGCTAATGGGTATGACATTTCAGTTGCAATCACATGCAGGTATAGGATAACAGGGAAGAAGGTTGCTTTTCATTTGAAACTTTAGTAGACGGAACTTAAGGGATCCATAGTATTGAGAAAATCTGTGTGCAAAATAATCCTCTGAGTAATAGTACAACAAGTTCTTACTTCTCTCCTGGTGACAAGTATGACTTTACAGAACAAAGGTTGATGTTTACTTTTACGAAAATGAGCACCCTGTTAGAGCTGTGACTGAGCCGTTCTACCCATTCAGTCAGCAATCAACGACATTCCACTGCCTTCGTGTGTCGTGTTCGGGTACCACTCCAGCGGTCAGAAATAGCTGAGCAAATCACAAAATTTATTTTAATGATGGTTTTGCCCTTAACACGCTTGGTTTAGGTGTCAGTTCATGCCAAATCTGTTATACTTAAACGTTTGTCACCCTTTAAAGAGAAACAACTTGTAAGAAATCAGCTGATGGAGAATGGTGGATAATGACAACTCAAAGGTTAACCGTAATGTGCAAGACGACACGAGGAAATATCAATGGATCAATACAATTACCAGATGGATTATTACTCTTTCCGATGGGTCAGCTCAAAAGATTATACTAATCAAGATATTTCCAGTGAAAGGCACAGGAAATGAAGCAACAGGAATTGGAAAAGAGTCGTCGTTGAGTTTCCAAGAAATCCCGACCTGGTTCACAAAAGCGGAGCCGTGCGCAGTCCTTACATTGCTAAAGAAAATCAGCTTATGATGAAATGGAAAGCTCTAATTTTTATCTGAAAATGCTCCTTTGGATTTTCGTGATATTTTCGGATTACACCAAACCAAGTAGGATTGACGCGAACGAACTCCAACCAGAAGCTCCCAACAGCAATGAAGTGCGCGCCCTTCGACTGGCTGCGTTATAATTATGTCCAACCGTTATTCTGTCGTTTCCTTGTGGGATGTTTGACTCCACTGCGGTCTTCTTTCGCCCCTACAATCGGTCGGATTTATGGTTGTTTAAAAATCTCATTGCTTCTCAACATGGACCATATCACAACCGAATGCATTTGGGGATGCACCAAGTGATGTCATTTGAAGTGTTTGAAATATGGAGACGGCTTGTCGTGAATGTTTATAATGGACCGAAGTTTTGATCCCCTTGGGCAAGTTTTCCCAAAGTAGGTATACAGTCGATCAACTCGAGGGAGAAGCCTACAGCCAATGTATGTATTTTACACCAATGTTTTTGTCTTTTTGAGTTTCGATTCGGTTCATGCTTTTTTTCCTGCCACGTATGTGTACATGTATGGGGAACACGAACACCTCCCTCTGGTTTCTAACCGCGTGTTCGCGTGTTTCGTGGAAGAGTTAAGTGAACCCTCGTTCCTATGATCGGTGCCACGATTGCCGGATGATCTGGGTTGGGTCTTTTGTTGAGGTGGATGGGTCGTTTGTTCATTAATGACGTTAACACCACCCATGTTCATGGGATCTCTGCATCGTCATTTCGGTTGCGGCATGTAGGCTGGGCACAGATTATTCAAATTTCCGCTCACACGCCTTCAGTGTATGTCGGTGTCATTGGTATGGCCTTCAGCTGTAACGTGCAGTGCAGCCGCTGAGTCGTGCTCTAGTCCAGTTAGGGCTACTTCGCCTGGATTTCTTTTCGTTTGTGTTCGGAGATTCAGATGTTTATCTGTCTGGATGCTCGTCCAAATCATTCAGTTAGACAGCCATTTTAAGTATTCCTGTAGACAACTACCGTGACTCCACATATGCAATGGATTTTTGTAGGCTTATGCTATAGTGTGTTGTCTATTCAAACCAATGCACCAATACAATGATTATCGAATAGCTCGTTATGTACCATACTAATACGGAATAACGACTTAACTTACTCAGCCTCTTTAGAATTTTTCGTGTGTTATCAGTTTTCCTCTTAATTTTGGCCCTGTGAATTGAGGTGGGTAGTTGCCGTCTTGGAGAATACTGCATAGATATAGTATTACTTTCTCTTGTATTTTGTGGTCAGTGTATAGTTTGCTTATTTGTTCGTCACCGACGAGAGGAACGATTGTTCAGCAACACTCACGCCATTTGAATATGCTCTGTCTTTCATTGATGGTGTTAAGTGACGTAAGATGTTCACGGCGACCACAAGGATGAAAATGGATTTTATAAAGCATTTTGCGGACACGGATTCATGGTCACCACTGTTCAGTGTTTTCACGAGTCTTGGTTGGACGACAATACTGACAACTGCCGATCGTGCGTAGGCAGACTCAAGATTGGTTGCTAAAACATTAAAAATACAAGAGTAGGATAATGCCTTTTATCGGATCTGATTGGAGTGGCGCGTTTACCGTTGTCTTCAAATGACCCTCAAACCACATAGAATCTCTGCCTATTCAGTGTCTTTCAAGATTTGGCCGCTTTGAAAGTACAGTCGTCATGATTTATTTGCAGTTCTTGTTTGTGTGCAGTTAAATAGCTCCATCTTTTACACCGTTTTAACGTCATTTACAATCCCACTCCTATGCAGGCATTATGTGTGATTACTGACGGCTTCATTCATGCCAACATTTACCATTTTAGTTTTTGGACCAAATGCTATTAGTAATAAACAAAGTCATTATCAGAAACTTTAATTTATCTTTTCTAAAAGCGAATAGGCCTTGCTTGCTCTGACATATTTATCCATTCATGAGGTGCCCACGGATTATTCATGGTTCTCCAATGGAGAAATACCTAGTCACAACCACATCTTTCTGAATGTCGCCACTGATATTACCTTCATCATTCCAGACTACGTAGTTCTTTGCTGAAATCTTAAGGGGCATCATCAACTTGTGTTGTCTCATTGAAAGATTGTGTCCACCTGGTAGTGGACCAACCCGATCAACACTCATGGACTGAGAGACAAAATGGAATCCGCGTACAAGTTCGAAAATGACGTCCTTTACCTTTTGCGGTTAGATAAATTAAGCACCATCAGATTTATTCGTCAGTATTCTCTTGATCTTACTAGACTGATCAGACATACCTTTCCCCGGCTTTATAGAACAGAACAATAAAGCACTGCCTCAAAGTAACAGTATTTAGCCATGTTTCATCCCTAAGTCTTAACTTTCTTTCGTCTGGACTTGTCTGTCGACATATTGGGTGATGCCTGACCGCGGTCTACAATGTACTACATCAACAAACCTGTTCGATGCACAATGAATTGAACGCCTTTCGCTTTCACCGACCGAATTAATTGGTAGGTATACACCTTTCTTCTAGAATGAATATCGCTCAAACACTAGTGTACAATTTGGTCGCGGTGTCGACCATTAAAAGCGAACGCAAGTAAAGACTTTCAAAATAAGTTGAGGTTCTTTCTAGTTTATCAGTGTCAAATAGTTTTATTATTTGTCGTCAAGTGCTATCTCTTTCGCCATTTTGTCCGTGCATTTTACTAAAACACTCATAAGTTGCTTCGATCCACTTAACAATCGTCCTGGGGATTGCAGCCCGAATTTGAATAATGGAGCAAAAGTTGGGAATAACATGTTCATCGAATGCTGTCTGGACCAAGAACACGTTTAGCAATCAGCCGGACGCTGCATATCTGATGAAAAGGTGTACTTGATACGCCTACTGTCTAAAAGATTCTGCATCTGCTGGCAACAAACGGACACGTGAGAGTACGGCTATTGATGTCACTGCGGCAGCGTGTAAAGCCACTTATTGAAATTGGAACTGTTGAAAATGGAACGAACCACAACGCATTGAACTCGAAGCGATAACTGGTACGAGTCGGTATTATGTCAACGGAAATCATTAGTCCAAATTATGGGATAATATTACCGTAGTACTAAAATAATTGCATGAACGAGCATGTTTGTTACACCTGAATGATTTTAGTTCAGTACGAGCGCTTCTGTTGTGTTACGTAATCTGTTTCTCGAGTAACAATAAAGTTCCTACTACTACTACGATTAATGCTACCACTTACACCTATACCACTTTTGTGGTGGAATGTGGACGCGTTGTATGAGACCTAGTCTCATATGCATACAATGCATTATGAGAGGACAACTTCGGAATATCACTTCTAACAGAGAAAAGAAATAACACATTGAGATAGCAGTCGGATCGCAAAGAAAACATCAAGAACCACCATGAACGCGGAGATACACGAGAAACCATAGATGGAAAGAAGTGTTCGAGATTGTTCACTGAGGACGTCTATCATATTCAAACGAACTGAGACTTCTCTGAAGTCATTTACCAGAATGAACAACCTGATTCGTATTTCTCTCTATATCAGTCTTTACGAAAACCATTAACTATTGGAGCGACAACTGCTACTTTTACTAATAAAAATAACTGTTCTGTTTTGTCACTTTTCGACTGTTTCTGGAAATTTTATTCAAACGATAAATGGTGGTGGATATACGGGAGCAATTGAAGTCAAACACACTTGAAAATTCTTATGGTGATATGACAGAAATCGTTCTACAGTTAATTAGATGTCAGCCAAGAATCCGATTTATCTTCAAGTCCCATAGGAGTCAAAACAAATCACACACCAAGCGCATTCTTTCATCGATCTAACCTAACAGCTCATTTTTCTCTCCCAACTGCCTCGATGATTAAGCAAAAACTGACCACTTGCAACTTCCGAGAACATATGCCCCTCACTCTTGATACAAAATTGAGTCGTCCCGGTGATACTCAAGACTGATAGCCAAACAGGTCATTTCCATAAGCATGCGACTGCAAGTCACTATGATCATCATGGAGCCGTTTAAATAATATTTTTTGTGGCCACGTTTGTTGTCTAGGTCGGATTAACCGTCCACACCCCGGGATCACTGATGGTTTTATTAGGAACGACTGACATGTATCACCTTAATTCTTCTATTCAATCGCTTGTTCTCTTTGAACGGATAACCAATGACTTTTGTTTGGAAAATTGGAACTATATTTGTTTTTGCATTGCAAACCACTCAGTGGAGTCGAATCGGTACGTGAGTTAGGTCCACAAGTATGGCCACTGCGCGACGTAATCAACGATCTTTTTACAGTTTTTGACCTAATGGCCACTATTAAATGAATCCAAACGTATTTGCTAACTGCAAATCGACATTTATCCGTTCTACCGACTTTTCCGGAACTGGTCTTCATACCACGAAGAGAAAACGATTCACAAGTAACCGAAAGGCACCTTGCTTTGACTTAAAAGAGTCAAGTGACTTTGTATGTAATTTTTCAAAAGTCATTAACATCGTTCTCGGTAGGCAGTGCGACAGGCCAACATTTCGGCTACCGTTGGAAACCTTTTTCAAAGCGGGGTTCCCATCAATCGACCCCGCGCAGTAGTTATAAGCTAGCTGGAGTTGCATGGTTGTGTGTATTCACGTGTGCATGAAATCTTCCCGTCCACACCTGTTTGAGTGTGTGCATGTAAGTGAATGAGTGGGTTGATAGGTGTCAGTACGTTGAACTAGAATGCGGAACAATAGGAAACCCGATTTCTATCCTCATTGTCAACGTCAACTGAGGTTAGCCGTTTATTGTGGTTGTCTATGTGGCTTTCATTAACGATGGTAGCCCGGATCAAAATCTGCAGAGTTCTAAACTGTCGACTCGGTTGAGGCATGTGGAGTGGGTGGTGATTTGTTGAGCTTCTTTTACCAAATACTCAGTGCAAGTTCAGAATCGGTGATGAAGAATTTCGGCATTCTAGTAGTTGTGGCATTCAGTTATAGTATGAACTGCGATTGCTGAGTCCCATTCTAGCTTCTGATAAAGCCGTTCTCTTAATTCGTCAAGACTTCTCGTTTCCTTTGTGGTCCACGATCCTTTAGCCGCTAACAGCTCTGTCCAGTTTAATCGACTGGGAATTTTTTCCATCTGATCTTGTAGATGCAGTTGCCATGATCGGATGCGCGCAAGAAATCTCTCGTATTGATCAACTTTTTTCGAAAATAGACATTCGGTCTGACTGGATGCTTTTGAAGTCACTGGTTTCATTGCACGTCTCCCGAAAATTGAGGCGTGAAACATTTGAACAGGATCAACCGCGTCCGTTATGTTTACCTTGCAAAACATTTTGTTCTACTCATAAATTGTTAAACAAATCAATGGACCCACTGGAAACAAATCTAATTTGGTGAACGACTGAAGTTCATGAGTCATGAACACAATTTATTAGTTGGTCTAATTTTGTCGACAAAAATGAGAATGTGTCGTAGTTAAATTTCGTTTTCACACTGTGGTGCATGGCCCAATTGTTGAGTGGCCTGGTACTCGCCGAAGGGTGACCAGATTTAGTGAGCTTGACAGTTTACCGTGAACATCCTTGATACGAGACTTCTCGTCTCCCGTTTTCGTAGTGCTTGCGGATTTATTGTTAAAAGTGGCTAAGCAGTAAGTTATTGCAATATTGTGTGCATCAGATGCCAGTACAACAAGCTCATGTAAACTGCTCGATGTTTCAATGGTTTGAAATTGATGAGTGAATGTCAAACTACTAGACTTACTCATGATTAAAACCAAATGGAAACGATGTGAAGAATCTTAGCCAAAATATTCATCTGCTGCAGCTGACGTACGTCGATGATGACATTTACTTTATCTTATGCTATCCGATTCAAATGTGCATTCCGATGCTGACAGCTGTCAAGCTGGTGCATGCTTCGCAAATTCTAAACTTTCTAGATAGCGTAAAAACCATGCGAATGTACTTTCGCAAGTGGAAACTGTATCGATTACCGATTGAATGGCATCAACAATCATCCAAGTTTTAGATTTTGTCTTCGTCTATGCTATTACTGTTGTTGTTGCCGTCGTCCTCATCGCTGTTGTTTTCGCTGATTTTACGTAATACAACCGCCGAACGAGCATAATGCACTGCCCTTTTATTCTGATCGCAGTGAAATTTCTACTGTGGTCGAATGAAATCGGTGGATTATATAAGATTGTTTTAAATAGCTAAAGGAAGATTTCAGGCTGCTCAGGGTTTCTGTACAAACAAGGAGTGGATAACCGACTGACCTTAGTAGTTTTCAAAGAAACTAACTATGCAAACGCTTATAAGTAAACTGAAAAGTTCCCTGCAAATCCTCAATCTCAAAATTTACAATAATGTATATGCAAAAAATGCTAAAGAAGCTCAATTCAAAACAAAAATACCCACCGCACACTAACAGAAAATGACGCTAATTAAGGATAATTTGAACATCACCGAGCTAAATATGTTCTTCTCAATTGCTCCGGTTATTGGTTAAGAACTCAAAGAATTGATTTTGTGCTTGCACCGGTTCAGCTTCTCTATGAAGTTGGCAGGAAGTTGATCAAAAGGATCCAAGAACACTGTCCGCCCTGGTTAAGAAGGGGGCTTGCAATAAAGGGCAGTGGAAATTCCGTGAATGAGCACCTGGTCAGAATGAGATATTCAATGGACATGGAAAACCCGCTTACAGGCATCCATGGGACCCCAGGGGAGCAGATCTAATGTGATCAAGAACTCACACTATGCGTTGGTGAGTTCACAGCTGTCGGAATCCAGTATTCCCGAACGGTCACCTTACAGCCTATAGTTACTCTGGCCGAAAGACCAAACTTAAACAACATTTTGATTGACACGGTTCCTTACTATTGTAAGTTATCGTATTTTTCTTCGAAATTGAAAACGGAAGTCCTTAATGAGCTATTCCAACCTACACATTGATGTAGAACCTTGTGAATGAATTATCCGTAAAAATCCTAAGCTCCATCCATGTTCGATGAGAAATGTGTGAATTCTCCGAGAATTTAAGTCATGAGTGTCAGGTTCTTATACTTGCACGAGCACAGCTGACCTGTTTCTCGGATCCTGTTAAGATACTGTATGTGGTACTACAAATTCATTTGAATCGTTAGGTGTGTGCACGGACGATGAAGCCATCGCTCGATGATTTGTCGGCGGCCCTTCTTCGGTCAAGTAGAGCTAATCGTTAGGAAAAGGTTCAAACGTACGGGTTTTGTTGTTAGTAGCGTTTCGTAAACGGATGGATGAACAAAATATCCCGAAAAGTACAAGACCGATTTCGTCATTATTGCAGTAGTCACGTATGCATACCCGGTACTTTCGTGTTCGGACATCCACATGTTTGTACGTTTTTTCAGTTAAGTTGACAACAGAGTCCCATTAGAATCATAAAAAGGGTTCACGGATGATGAATCCACTGTCAGTGAAAGTACACCGCGATAGCTACATTTCCCGGATTAGGATTAATCACCTTGGGAACCCACTTGCGTTGGAAAGTGGTTAGCCTTCCATCCAACACCGTATCGTTTCTCGCTTTCCGATTTAGCTTGATCACCGCGATCTTCTTTTCGCATAAACGAAGCCCGGTCAATGATTTCAAGGGCTTAAATGAAGGTGATAAGGAAGGAGTATGGTGGTCGTGATTCTCCCGATGATATCGAACAGAAAAATCGAGTCATTCTGGACAAGTGAAACACAAACAGTTTCTAGCCTTCAAAGTAAATGCAACTTCGGTCCAGGCATCTTCTGGCAAACAATATATACAAACGTTGTCGTAAACAATATAGCATTCACAACGGCGCCCATGGATTCAGATATATACAAACACACCGTGAACGCCAATGCACATTGTCCGCCCACTAACGTACACGGGTAGACGCGTTTACTAACTCGAGAAAAACCGTCCTTTCTAATGAACCAATAGCCATTAATCATGTAGTCCTCAGGCAGTCAGTGCGACATGATTTATTCTGTCCCGCATTTCTGGACACCCAGCACAACGCATCCCGAATCACTAAGCCATGTGCCTTCGAATTCGCCAACCGAGCGAACCCAATCGCACACGCACTCCAACTTCCATCTGATCTTATTCCAATGGGATCACGCCGCGAAGGGAGACAGGGGCGGGGCAATGCACCAACTCGATTGCTTGTGACTGCAGCGTTCGGTCTGATAACGAGTACTCGAAAGTAGCAAGGGCCCCAATACTCCAGGTTTTGCGAATGATTGGTGCGACTAAGTTACTACTTCTGTCACACCCACAGAAGGACACAGCAGTGAAACCACTTCCTTCTTGTTTCTTGTGTCACTTTTCTAATCTAACTTTGTCCGACAGTGTTGTAGGGTTTGCATGTGTGTATGTGACTGTCCACTTCCTTTTTTTCCCGCACGGCACGGTGTTTTTTCCCGAAGTTTTGCAACCGATATGTGTTCAATCGGGTTTCTTATGGTAATGTTGGAAAAGAAGCGAGAACATAGTGATGGTACTGAGACAGACTTAAAACAGTGACTACGGGAAATACTTTTAATTATCAGACAAACGCATGCGCACGCACAGAGAAATGCACACAAGCACTCGAGATCAGAGACGGAAGCATTAAAGTATTCAGTCACAAAATGAACAAAGTTCCACACCCCGAGGCGTTCAGACCGCTCATCGTGGTCAATGCTCTGAAAGCAGTCTCGTCACCAACATCAATCTTACCGGTAATTCTGGAGGTGACATGCACAGTCAGTGAACCAAATAGTTACTTATTGCCTCGCCTATAGACCCCGGGCTAGTTTCACGTCGGTCAGCTTTATACTCGCAAAAACCCTAACTCCGACTCTATTAAGACCTATTAAACGGCGAACTTGTGTCTGTCCTGCATATGCTTCTGCTTTTCAGAGGAGCTCAAAACTTAAAAAAGATGGAGTGAAAAGGGATTAAATATATATGAGAGAAAACGAATAAATGACGGAGTGAGACAGAAAACGTGTCTAAAAACGTGGTCCTCACACGCACACATTTTAACAGGCACCATGGGTTGTTTAATTTTTCGGGTTGTTTACGTTAAGCTGAATTCTTTTTTCCAGGTTGGCCGTAATGTGACAGGCAGCTGGGATACTCGTGGACGTACTACGTAAGAGATTCCTATGGAACAGCTGGCTTACAAACTCAGACATAAATACCAGCAGCCCAGGTCATTAGTAAACATGCATTATTCTCGTTTCTAGGAACTTTATATATATATATATATATAAGGTACGCATACCTGGCGAGCGACAATAACCGCGAAACCGATCGTGTGCTCCCGAGCAAATTTTACTCACCTATCCAGATACTACCTGCTGCTTCTATATATACATATGTATATCTGGGGCATTCTGCCCTCGATCCTAAGGTTGGCTCTGCCCAACTGACAAAGAAGTATCAATGAATCACAGTTGCGGTTCTTCTGTGGACTCTTCGACGAAGAGCTTCCATGCACACATCTGATGCACAGATTCGATTCTGATGAGAAATATGTATGTATATATACAAATATATACGCTCTACTAGGCAACGACAACCACAAAAAATACTAAAGTTGAATTCCTTCTATTCAGTGATAACTGACGAATCTTTTCGGCAATAAGACGCTTGCTTTGATATTGTCTAGTAAGCAAATAAGCTATAAATTTAATCGAAATCAAATTTCAGCCATCATATGAGTATCATAACCAGGATGCATCACGAGCCTGTTAGAAAGAACAAAGTGAGATTGATTAACAACAATCTGGTGTCCGTTTTGCTAAGAATCCAGCTTCAGGAAACAGTGGTAATCCATGGACCCTCATTATCTTCCAACAATGTTCTGGTCATTTCAATGAGGCATCCTTCACCTGAAAGATCAAATTGCTCTTATATTTTAAGAAGCTTCCGAATTTCGAAGTCAATATCCATTGGCAAGGACAACACTTTTAGTTATCACTCCAAAACACGAAAGAATCAAGATTGAGGCAGAGGCAGGATTTTATATGAAGCACATCCTCCGCCCAAGTGTACTTTTACCCGATTCACTTCAGATGTAAAAAAACAACTTTACTCAGAATGACGTTAAATAAATTCTGGTAAAGTGAAACACGAGACTTCTTTCGGAAACACTGCCGTTTTTTATTCTGGGTACTTTCTTTGAATGAACGGAATATCTTCATTACCACAACCGCACTGCTTTCCCTTTTAATTCGCTGTTAAGGATGCTCTACTTTTATTCTTGTGACAGTAAACAAGTTGTATGGGAATGAGAAAGCGGGACAACTTCGTCGCGAAATTTTCTTCTACAGTTGCCCATTTCGCAAATGTATATGTTTCAGGTCATCTTATATCGCCCATCCAACAAAAAAATTAACGGGTCCTTAGATTGACGTGAGCCGAATTTTCTGATATTGTGCAGTATAATTATATGTATAGTTTTGTTATGCTATCAAGTCACGCTAATTGGAAGGTTCAAATAATATTCAAGTTTATCTAGACGGTTGTGCACGGGGCACGGGCCATAGTCTGCGACGATATCAATGAAATGAAATTCAGTCGTGGAATTTTAACGTGAATGTACGTAATTTTGTGATCACTTTCGGATATGATCGATTTCATTCGTGAAAATTGTGCTGCTGGTATAAATTATTTGTTTAGTGCTACAAATGGTAGCCTTATTTAGAACAAGGCGCGGAATAGCTTAAATACAAAATTTTAAATCGACCGATTGTTTGTAATTGGTTCCCTATGCGCTGTATTGCGGAACCCTAAGAATTTGCCTCGTTGTATCGGTAACGATGTAAGCGATTAACGCAGCGAGCCCAAATGACTTTGATACAAGGTCAAACGTGGTGTAAACTAAGATCCTTCTTGAACGAAAATTATGCTGTTCGCGATCAACCATGATTATTAGACTTCAGTAAACGCAAAATACCCCAGTTAACATATGACTACCTTCAGCCTATAAATCCAGGCGCAATCTTAGTTAGATTACTGGATAAAATAATTTTGTTTGTTGAACAAACGAGTTTGTTTACACCTATGAATTAAAGTAGGGATAATTCCCAAGGCCCTTCCAAAACATGAAAATTTTATGCTCCAGAATGCTTTCGTTTTTCACGTACAGATGCATTTACCTAGACATTCAAGGTCGCCCATGTTCGACTGGCCTAGTTACAGTCTAAAGACAGATATAATAAAAGAAATCTTTGAACAAATTCACGGTAATTTCTGATTCACTTTTCAGTTGCTAAGCAATATATCCATATATATGTATATCTATGACAGTTCCAGATTTAGTGTGAGCACATAATCACTACAACTTTGTAGGTACAATATTTTCTTTCGCATATACTAGGTCACATTTCTGTTCTTATCAGATGTAGTTCATCAAACCGAGAGAATTAATTTCGGTAAGACAGAATGGGTTGACTGTGACGACCGTGATTAGAACGGTGGAGGTAACGCCGATGAATCAGACGACGATTTAGATGATGGTTATGCTTTTGATGGTTCAGATAATCTTTTTTACGTTCACTAAGATGCAACGCCCAAGCAGTCATGATAGACCCATAGAATTGCTTGACTTTATTACGTTTGAGGCGAACAGTTGATCTTTATCACAACTAAACTCTGTGTATCCAGCAAACACCGGTACACGCTAGACCAGGAGAAGTGATGTGCAACCAAAAATTCTGACAATTTATGACTTCAGTTGGTTTTGATACTCTCGAAAGTCGTTCCAGATCGACAAGCAAAGTAACTATCATATTCCCAATTGCTTATATTCATCAGAAGACTATTCTTGTTGGCTCTCAATATAATGGTGTCGGTGGTACATGCTGGGGGGCATGAGTTTAAATGAGGGGAATATTTCCAAACCGTTGGGGCAAATTGCATGCGGTTAGGATGAAGCAGAAATTATGGCCCTGAAAACTGACGTGACGTAAAACTACATAAGGTTTGTTGTGGCAACCAGGCGGGAGACAACAAGTTTCCGTCCACCACCGAAGCATCTGACATTCGGACGTCTGGCCTTTTGGGGATGATAAACACTCGCTCCACATGATCAACTCATACATCAGAATTTTTCAATCGAAACTAACGAGTATACAAGAGTTCTAGCCAGTTAAAAACATCATCGCAGAACTGCTTTACTAATACTGATGATACCGACCTGGCGATCAAAGAAACAAACACATGCTCCAATTACTTAATTGGAGCTCAGAAGATGGCCACCACCTTCGCGCCTTCCACTAAACACAGTTGTTGGATTCCGAATTTTAACTTCACATGAGATGAGTAAGGATTTAAAAGTCCAACACACGTGAATAGTCAGCACACAACGTCACACATCAAGACACCTGAATTCAATGACGTAAAGCTCTCGTGTAATGTTTGATGGTGATTGACTAGACATGTCTAGTTCTTAATGATAAACAAAAAATGCAAGTCAATGACAAAATGAAAATAGAAATGCCTCACGGAGTAGACAAGATCATCGCTTCTAAACTAAAAGATGCAACGTCAATAGTTTTTCAATCGACTGAGGTGAATAAATAATGTTTTCCTTTAGAACTACATTTCAGTGAAAAACAATGTGACGTGCCTAACAAGTTTCATTTTTTGTGATGGTCAAAGATGGGAGAATTATATGCTACTCGATTGGTTTGGTTCACAGATCCAGTTTGCCAATGCAGTCATCCATCCATCATGAAGCAGCCTCACCAAACCGCTGAAAACCATCCGGAAGCTGTACATCTAATTCAACCGGCTTGTTAGAAATCGGCACCTGTTCACGTCCATCACGTCCCGCAGATGTCCTTCGGCTAAAAATCCAACTCCAGGTTTGAACAGTACAGTACCACACCTTGAGCAATGGTCTGGGACCATGCTAAATTCAGTAGCAGAAGAAGTACTCACACACTGCCAGTAATTTCGCCTTTTGACTGAATGGCTCACTCAGTTGTTTAGGGGCATTAGAATTAGTATTGAAGAACTGCAAAACATTCACGCATGCCTCAAACATCTCTCTCCTATTTTCGGCAAATATTCAAGTGTAATTTATAACTGAATAACGATTAGCTAGAACACGTGCAGAACGAGCCCCTGTTGGCTTAGCTCAATGTTTCCTGTCATAGGAATCAACTGTTCTACTCATCGTGCCCTGCCCATCCCCAGATGGGGCGAGCGAATTCCGGTTACGGTGGCAGCGTTTGAATGTGAAGGTTGCGCGTTCTAATCTTTCCACAATCGTCCACTTTCTCACTTAGCAACCTTTCAATGGCCCCGACTCTTCATGGATTGTTTTATGTTAGCTGCATGACATACAGAAGTAACGGCAAACTATTCACATTGGTAATGCCAACATAAATGTCACTATACTCAAAATGCGTCCGTGTATCGAACCTCAGCTGCGAAGTTTAATACTTAGCTTGGAAGTTTGATCAAATCAATAGATAAGGCATAAGCAGATTGCGTCCAATTAGGAACCAGGAAAATGCCAGCGCAAAATCACGCCACTGAAGTTGACGCATGTGAACTTCAAATGTCAGTGTCGAACTATGGTTGCAGGGAGAAAAACTTGTCATGCGATGAAATACCAACTACTGTTGTCATTATTTCACCAGCGGCAAAGAAAACAAACGATTTTCCAAGTGAATGGGATCAAAGTAACAATTGGTTGCTGAACAATTGTTTCATTGTTCTAGTGTCATATTGTATTCCACGTGAGGGTAGAAATTTGCGAATACAGGCACCATCGTTCTATAGTTTCATTGTCAATGCCTTTCAGGAAGTAAATTATAACCCAACTGAGCAGGGACAATTAGGAATAGTCGTATGAAAGGTAGCAAATTCAAAACGGGACTACCTAAAATGATACGCCTGAGAAATTAAGCATTTTGCAAATGATTCACTATATTACTTCGGCAAAACTTCAGTGGCGTGTGACAATTGCACTTTACCAAGAACTACCGGTGCAATGCAGCCGACTTGGAGAAACGATGGAGTTCACCAACTGCTTTGGTCCCACCGTGGATCCAAGATGTACGGGTCAGCCAGTAAACATATTATATCAATTATGAATTTTGTAACTTCTGAATAAGTCGCTGAGGATAGTGAAAAGTATTAGCCAAACACGCTACCCGTCACAAATGCTGACATTGCTAAACCCACAATAGGGCAAGCTATTGACAGCAACTAGATACGAGTGAAAAAATTCATTCAAAATACCAGCGCAGACTGATTGATGTCCAAACTATTTCGTGGTATTAGGAAATTCAATGATAATAAGCGATGTTAGTGAAATTTTGTTTGTGACATTAGGATAGCGTTGGTAAAATTACAGTTCTCCTGACCGACAGCAGGATACCTCATGTGATGCCTAAAAATGTAGGGAGTGAATTAGTGCTACCCATTTTAAGTCACAAACAACATAAGGAAATGCTCGACTTCTAAAGTTTAACGTGATGAGAGAGTAACTGCAAATAAAGGACTGATAGTTTGTAGTATAGCAACTGTCTGAAAAGTCCCACAGACCACACTTAAAAGAAAACAACCAAGAGAACAAGCTCGTCTTCGGTGGTTCCCATCTACGCCAATACCTTGATTATGACAAACCACGCTGCCGACTATCCATGTGGTTTAGCATGTGCCGAAAGATGATTCAGGGAAGATTAAGTGCCCGGTCACATTGTTTTTGAACGCTCAGAGCCATTCAACTTACCTGCTTTTAACACTCGATATCTGATAGCACTTGGTCACCTGTCTAGAATCTCTGAGAACGGAAAAAATGAATCAATCAAATCCACTGACACAGCAACCATTAGTGTTTAGGCAGTGTTCATACTTAAGATTCTGCAAGTGGCTACTACGAAATTGAGCAGTAGCGCAAAACAATCCCCCAAAAAGAAAGTTTTCGTGAACCAAAACAAATCGTTGGCCGATAATCGCTGGCGTTGAAATACGCAGTTTGTAAACATAAGACATCTCACTCGTGTGGTTGTAATAAGCAGCAGCAAGCAATGGCGACCAAACTCTCACAAACCCCGCGGAACCTAAGCTAAACAACGTTCAGAACAACCAAGGCATAAAAAACCTTCGTGAAACAGCACTCAAAAAGAGGGGGGAGGCAGTTGTGGCTGATGGGGCAGACGAGAAACACCATCTAACCCATCGACTGACTGATTGACAGCTTCAGTATCGTGAAAATAAATTATCGGTGTGAAAGAACGACGACCTTGATAAGAACCAAGAAACCCCTGGCCCACCCATCGTCTCAATGCAAAAACTAGACCACAAAACACTTAACACGTCCATTTATATTCGGGTTATGCATTAAATACCACCGATCCTTTCCCCATCCATATTCTTGTCCGACTAACCAAATCTTTCCTAAAAATTCTACCTAATAGATTGGGATGTAATGGTATGAGTACGAATCACTGAAAAGGAGATTGTTCGCCAACTTGTGCTTTCTCAAAACCCCAAACCTATTAAATGACTCAATGTGGTAGTTCAGAAGCAGATAAATTTTTTAGCAAAATATGAATCAAAAAGTGAATAGTATCCAACGTCTAACAAAAATCTTGAGAAATCAGAGGTAAAAGAGCAATCAAACAATGAAGTTCATGCAAATTCTTTCATATAAATCAGATTCCGAGAAGGAGAATATGCGATGGATTACACCTGGACAAGAGCAAGATGCGATGGACGAAGTGAGGCAAGATGCATAGAATGAGGTCAGCTGAATCACATACGAAAAACTCCGAATCGGGTAGCTGGAAATGGTTGAGGTGCATTGTATGAGGCAGACAAGCCCAGCCCGAGCACGGTCCGTGTGTCGACCGGGTCAATTATACCGTCATCCCACAGTCGTGCAGAAGAGTAGTAGGGGTGGCCTTCTCGTTCGTACTTCTCCATGACCGGAACACGAATTCGTTGAACCTCTTCTTCTGTCAACTGTGATCCAGTGCACGGTGTAGTTAAACAGACAAGGAAGGAGCACCATGGAATACTCGAGAAGATATATGAAACACGAACTGTATGGCATTTTGAGAGCAACTAACTGTCATGAAATAAAAACCCTGGAACATATCAAATTTTAAACTAATCGGTCCAGTGATTATAGAAATATCAAAATTATTAACAGCAAATAGTTAAAAATATGTCTGCTCCACCAATTGTTCCATTGCGTGTTTATTATAATCCTCTCATTTAATCAGACAAGCAAATACTCACGCAACTGGACGATAGGTCAATATGCTTCATTTGAGCAGAATTAAACTTGCCAGACCATGCACCCTCTCCCAGTAATGAAGCCAAAATGCTTCGATTTTCGTAGGCTGATCTCGTCACATCTCGCTGCTTGCAAGTGCATTCATCCAAGCGTGCATATAGCTCATCCATAAGTGTACATTTGACTTCCCCATATGACTCCGCCACTAGCTTCCGCCTAAGTCAATTTCTGAGTTAAGCTTGTTTATACGTCATTTCCAGCAGCAGCCAGCAGTGCCCGACGGTTTCGAACGGTGATACAGTCTCCTCCTCCAATGGAATGCTTTCCACGAAGTCAGTTCTTCGGAGGACGGGTGACTGCTCCCATTTGACCTGCTTCGCGTATGATTTTTGTAGACTTTACAAACGCTTGCAAGTAAATAAAAATTTCGCATTCAAACCTTGGGTGCGAAGACGGAAACGCATCACTAATTAGTACCAACGAGAGGATCTCCCGAGTACAAGGTTGACCAGATGACCTGAGGTTTGTGCACAGATGTAGGTTGAAGGGCAGCCAGCTAACCAAATTAACATCAGGCAATTAGGATTTGTTTCTATCAGATGAAGTTGCCTATGCCACTACGCCTTTGATTGCTTACCGATCTGTAAATATGTTGGATGCATAGCGAAATGAGAACGATAAAATTTCCAAATGGTACAAAGATGGCATATTCGACGAGCACACCAAATTCGCGCTCCAAACTCCGCTAATAATATCCGCAGCGCTTTCGTAAAATGATAGGAAGCGTTGCTCCACTGACACAAAGTTGGTTTGGCTTGACTGCCTACCGATTTTCCAAGGCTTTTAAAAATACCATTGAGTTTTTCAGGTGAACACGAAAACATGGAAGGATAGATCGTGTGGATAGGAATGATTCCAGGTAAGAGATCGCCGATATTGCCGTAAAATTGTAAAGTACCGTCACCATGCAAAAATAACTCGAAAGTACAGGGTTCAAAAAGAGTTGTTATTACAAAGAAAAACTGTTAGTGACCCGAATTACCCCCTAATCAAAGTGTACAGGCAAACGCGCCGTAAAGTGCATATGACCACAAACGTACGGTCATGACATCCACAAGTTCAGTAGTGGAAAAGTACCTAATCAACTGACATCGCGAATCAGTCAACCTACGAAGACTATAGTTACTAAACGGAGATATATTCTACATAATTCGGTTTCCGTCACACAGACTATGTAGTTCCTATGAGAATGCATTTCCTCCCATCTCGTCTGCTCGAGTCATTCCTTTCCATCAACGGGATTCTAATAGTCTTAGTTCAGATTTGTGCCGTTCCTTTGTCACATCCGAATGCCAAATGGTACTCTGACGTTATAGCCGATCTAATAACGGTATTGTGATAATGAGAAGAAACAAACATTAAGAGATCTAAGTTACCTAGCAGTGAGCAATTCCGACCTAGTTCAACGAAGCGCGACCAATCATGACTAAAAACAATACAATAAAACCATTGATTCTGAGAACCAACTTTTCGTGCAGCAAAAGCCCTTCTCTGTCCCAGTAATGATAAGGTAATAACTGCTCCCCTATAAGATATTTTTCTAATAACTTACTGTGGCTTGTGTTCTAGTAATCCTACACAAGTAATGCTAATGTACTGGTTTATTAGGTGAATGGAGCAACTGATGTGGAATGAGACTACCCTTTTACTACTGAGGCCTGCAGTACTGAGAGTTTGATAGCTGCGAATCTCTGAGTGGCACAGAAACGCATACGGACTCAAGACACCAGGTGTGGTAACGAGCTGCACAACAGAGAATTGCAATATACGAAGTCTCTGGAGGATTTGGAATAGAAATTTTGGATGTCTGAGAGAGCAGACGACTAATTTGCTTGGCCATCACCTATCTGGAACAGAGAACAACGGGTAATTCGATTAATGTACCATTGCTAGGCCCAGGAATATAGAAAAACCTATCCACTTACAGCTATTGATAGTGAAGATGAAATTGATAACTTTGCCTTTAACATAACAACGACCAATTTCGATGCACAAGATTCTTGCAAATAAAATGAACAACCGTGATCATCAGTATCATCAAACCTCATCATCGAACCACAAGCTGCTGGCCATCACTGAGCACGGACACAGTGAAACTTGAAAGTAATATTCAGTCAGAATTTACCTCCCGATTCTCTGTTCGGCGTTTCTGTTCAGACTGCACTTGCACCAACACACTTGCCGCTTGCTCACCGCCCATTACACTAATGCGTGCGTTGGGCCAGAGAAACAACAGTCGAGGAGAGAATGCTCGCCCGGCCATACCGTAATTCCCAGCTCCATAACTTCCACCAATGATCACCGTAAATTTGGGAACCTGAGCACAGGAAACCGCAGTAACTAACTTGGAACCATGTTTGGCGATGCCACCAGCCTCCGCTTCTCGTCCGACCATGAAACCTAAAAAAAATCACGGAAAAACATGCAGAGGAATGAACTGAATTCTGTCGCCAATTTGAAAAAAAGGTTGGAAAATTCATTTAAATATCAACATTCTGCTGAAGTCTAATCAGAAAATGAATAGCTAAAAACCATAAGCTCGTCGCAGGGTATGAATATTACTTTACATCTACATTTCTACAGAAGATATCTCTCACAGTTCACTACAACTGCAAGGGCATCATCATCATTCAGAGTTGAACAACAAAGCAAGACTCACTGACCGCCGCCTATTGCCCAGAGGCACGTCTCCATAGAAAGAATGAATATCAAGCGGATGAGAAAGTGGACATACACAGGTCAGAAAAGATAAGAATACTGCTGTAGCCATGGAACACAGTCTAATTGTACAAACGCGCTTTGTCAATAATTCGGATTCGACAGAAAATGACAACACGATCGCCACTGTTCATGGTTCACCGCCACATCCTTCAATGTCTCCAATCAGCTAGTTGGCAGGTCTTTCGGACCCCAGCCACGAACACGTGAGAGACCTACTTTACCTACATTCGCTGTTCATTTCCTCGTTCCACGTTGCCACGTTATCTGCTGACCTCTACATCGTTTCCCTTACTCCGTGGGAAGAACGCAAGATAGGACTAAGCATGGTACACAGGAGCTCACCATACACAACACGTGATCCAACCAACGTAGTCTACTGAGCTTCACACGCTGAAACAAGCTATTCTCAGAAGTGGCAACCAATTCCAGATTCCTAACCTCTATATTACTTATCCGGTCACTCCATCCAATCCCATCCTTACTACGTAGACATCGGCGATCGAAAACATCCAACCGACGAACATCGCCCACACGCATAGTCCATGTCTCGCATAAATACAACAGAATTGAACGCATTGCAGCACAGTGAAATATCAGGCCGACGCCACAAGTACTTCAGTCCAGCGTACGCCGCTCGACCCTTGGATATGCACGTGTTTACCTCTACTGCCGAGCTACTGTCGTTCGACACGAAGCTACCAAGGTAAGTGAAACGGTCCACAATCATTACCATCTCCATTTAGTATCAAATTAGAGACTATTGTCGTGTAGTCCTGTAACAGTGCTGCGCACTTTAGAGGTGCAAAGCACATGCCAAATCGAGCTACAGGCCTCGCAAGTCTGTCTAGTGTGTGTTGTGCATGGTCCGCGGATTCGAACAGACACACGACGTCATCTGCGTAATCTAGGTCACACAGCTCCTCACCACTTCCCAATTCGATTCCTACATCTCGGAGACCTCATAAAGCATCTTCCATCACCTCGTCCATGACGACGTTGAACAGGAATGGAGAGATGGGACACCCTTGTCGAACGCCACTAGGCTAGTCGTTTCGAATGAACTTGATAGTTCACCGTATATCCTCACGCG
>LUCM01002853.1:0-20510 GCA_008360955.1 Fasciolopsis buskii | reverse complement strand
TATATATATATATGTGCAGATTTATGCAGATATTGAATATTGTTAGAATTCTTTCCTGGTGAAGGAAACAAGGACGGAAGAAAAGATAAAAAGGAACATGTTTTGTTGAGTGCTATACTGCCTCAAACGCTAGCGACCTCGGTATGATTTGAACCCTGGTGTGGTCATCGCTCAAATTGATTTGCCGCATGTACTTGGATGGCTGAGCGTTTTAAAAACCGTCGATGATTGAACACTTTAAATCATACTATAAGTGATGCTCAAGCAACCCGGTCGCGCGGGGGCAAAATATCCGGAGAATTAAACCACGAGCATGTGTGAAAAAAACGCAATTGTTAATAAAGTACTACCTTTATTGTTACTATCCAAGTGTGTGACGACAGAGGAGGAAGTGTTGAATTCTTACGAATTCAACGATTACTCTTTAGGTACATATATGTTTGCACACAACCATTCACACACACGCCAATGCGTGAACAAAATCGCCGTGTTTCCTGCCCACAAAAACTCATTTTTCTTTTTATTTCCAAATTTCGCAAAATTACTCAACGTGACTTGTTGGTTGTCAATTTGAACATGATTGATGAATCTGTCTAGTGCAACCATGTTGTTCTGATAAAATGACCACGTTCACATACTGATCAGAACGAAAACGGTACAGTAGTAAATCGGCTGTAACCTCCAAACTGAAAAGAACAACGCTGCAGATCCATCAAACCAAATAAATGATTGTGGTCGAGACGAATCAGTGTCTGATATCGCCAAATTTCGCAGTTTCAAATCCCAGTTCCGCCGATCTCTCTAGCGGTAAACAGCTCTCTCCACCCCCGACTCGTTACCACACCTGACCTACTGGGACCTTATGGGGGTTTCACACCACCTAGGGTTTCAAGGTTATGATTACTGGCTGCCTACTGGTTATCAATCCCCCTTTGCATTCGCGCGTTAAGCATACAATTTAAAAAAGAACAAACAAACCTGCACCAAAAACGATGGTCCCGTTTTGGGGGAGAATAAAACGGATACGACTGGATAGCGGTATTTCTTTTGCGTTGTAACCATTCGTCTAACGTGGCCAACTTGTTGACAAAAATCAAGCTCGTACTCATTTCCGTACCACAAACAAATTAATTCTGATATGCAACCAATACACATTAGACATTGCGGTTTTGGGAGTTACGAACCCAAATTACTAATGTTGCCGCTCTATTAAGTGGGTCCTTCTCGCTGATTGTTTTTTGGAGGGTGACACGGTCAACAGGAAACATACAATGCATAAAGTAAACTCAGAAATGGACAAATATTGAATGTCTAGGGAGACAGATAACTTAAGCACATCGTGTAATACGTCCTGAGGGGCAAATTGTTGAAATCACTCTGCTTATGTTTCGGTCAAGTTTCCCCACTAAACGAGGTCAAATGAGTGGAATGATGTGTCAAGAAGTGTTAAATGTATGAAAATAAAATAAATTAGCAGCCAGAATTAGGGAATAATTACGTTCTTGACCTGTCTTGATACGTCAGTACCCGCACCAGACAGACGAGAAGTGCACGGAAATGCAGATCAGGTGTATGAATGGGTACGACAAAAGGATAAGTAAAGGATGGGCTGGATGCGATGTTAATCAGACTTGCTCCACTTGCATTTCCTTCACAAGGTGAGTAAGTGAGCGACCGAATTATGGCTGTTACCTATTTCACGTTCGGATTTCGTTATCAAACATTCCAAATCGGTCGAAAAAATACGGTGATTATTGCAAATCACTGAGAAATTGATATTAATCATAAAGCCCACAGAGTACAGATAACTCACACATCTAAACAGAACTATTCGTGAATAATTAGAAGAATAAGAACAGGTTACTGCGATACGTGCGGGAGAACTTAGAGTTAGCCTTACCGACAGTGTAGATCAGCACCGCCAAGTTCTTCCGCCGTCACCTTTTCTCCCGTTGCGGCTCGTACCAGAGGCGGACCACCGAGAAATATTGTCCCCTGTTTCCGCACAATGATACTTTCATCACACATGGCAGGTACGTAGGCACCACCAGCGGTACAGGAACCCAAAACAACAGAAATCTGAAAATTTGGGAAGAAACACCAACAAAATAAAATGAGCATTTCCTGAATCGTCGTATCAGCCGCCTAGACTTCCTGGGACTTAACGATGGGCGTGTAATCCATCAGACTACCGAAAGCGAGGGCACCCGCCTCGGCCCTCCAGTGGCCATCAGTATAAGCCTTTCTCGGGTTAAAACGCAAGGGACCTCAAGGGTTGCATTCAATTTGCTCCCTGCAGTTTCCACCACTAATGTCGAGTAAACATAAGCTGAACCATTCTTTACGCTCTCGAAGGCCAAAAAGCATACTGACACTTTCGACAGAAAGAAAGTGTGTCATTTAACAATATGCAGCAGATTTGCAAGTAGCAAGGCAATGGGTCAATTTGGTCTTGTTTGAATAACAACTAAACACTGAATGCCACCACGGGTACCACCAGTCCTCGAAAAAAAAAAAAACAAAGGAAGTCCTAACAGAAGATATACGAAAAGATTACACCAAAGGCACAAAATCACAGGTTGCGAAATAAAACCAAACTTCACCGTCTAATATCAACAATTTAGCCTAGTCTGATGAAAACTCCCGACCGTTTTTCCTGTCATGGATAGACCACAGTTATCGGTCTGATCTACTGTTCCCTCAGTACACACTGGCATTAGACCAACTAATTCTCTGGTGATGTTATGCATTTCGAAGGCGTTGGGTTCAAATACAGAGTATTAGCATCCATCGGGGAATGCGATTTTCACATATGAATGCAATAGGCTTGACGATCAAGAGTTCTGATATCGTTAAAGGTTGTTTTTTCTTCAGTGAAGAAAACATTTTTAAGGAATTTTAGCATGCATTTTTCCTCTCTTTTCTCATTAAGGTGTTCCAACCCATTTCGCGATCACCCGTTCTCAACGAATCACCCGTCACAGCCCAGGAACAGAGCACGCTTTTGTATCATACGCTTCACGCATGGGTAAATTGGAGCGGCAGGGCCCGTAGCTCCTAGGGCCCACTGCACGGAGCAAGGGTAACAGAATCAGAAATCGTGACCCTGAAACTTGAAGTACCGTAGAATTACAGGTAAGGTGAGCCGAAGAACAACGAATTACCGTTTACCACCAAATGACCGCCGGATCTCGGATTCGAATCTCTGATCGCTTGGGGATAAGAGATGCTTAATCCACTTGACCACTGCCGGTCGGAACCATAAGATTTTTGAAAGCTATCGGCCTGCAGGGCCTATCAAAGTTGTTGCATATCCCGTAAATCGGACAGACCATTATCGCTATTTTGGTATAGTCCGTGCGTTTATCCACGATAGCTCTTGCAAATCATTATCTTTACTACGACACGAAACAAGAGAAGCAGAAGGATAGATTATATCACTGGTTATTGCCCACTATATCACAACAAACATACACAGGTAGGTGGAAAACAGCGAGTCAGGGAAACAGCCTTCTCATCTGAGTGTTTCGTCAACCCACTTTCTCTTTACAATTCGGAATTACGATAGACCCGATCACCGGTCCAAACGATCCACATAATTCGTCAAAAGCAGCTTACTGAGGCGTACGGTTTCTGTAAATCCTGTCACATGTGCTATGACTTCCTCGTTGCCCATCGTGCTACAGGATTTTGATGAGTCACTCCCAGCATCCCCTGGAGAAAAATCAAACCACCAGAGCACATACAGAGTGTTGTATTATTTATCTACCATGTTAAAATATTTTTCCTTTTTACATTCCAGATTGCACACCTGAGTTGTTTGCTGAATAGTCTCCATTCTGAACTTTCGAAGGTTGTGATACCATGATATGTTGCCATTATTTACTCAGCAAAAAACGAACCGGGTTCTTATCGCCAACATTTCGACGGCGGTTCGTAGTCTTCGGCAGCATCAAAGCAATAGATTCATTGGTTGGAAACATTTCGTTACTTCATGGAAAGTATCGAATCAATCCAACTCAGAACCCTGACTAACTATGCACCACCCAAAGTGCATGATCATATCCGGCAGTGTGCAACTTGTCACTCCGCTATGGACATCCTCACGAACCTGTACAATTAACCAAAAAGCGAGATTTCTGCTTGACAACCGCAATAGCAGAGAAACACCAAGATGCCAGAGGTGCATTCATCATGGGGTTTCAGTCGTAGCTGATACGTCAACCTCCATTAGAAAACTTTTCCTTTCATCTGCAAACGGCTTTTGGGCGAGCGTCATCAGAAGCCGTGTACACCCATTCACATCTAATTCGTCTAAATCGGGATACGAAACCAACAGTTCAAATTTCGCAATCGAGAACACCGGCCTTTCTACAGCTACCAAGTTGGGTTCGGTAGACACGCAAGATCAATGTGTCCCGCCAGGTGAAAACCCACCACGTCCTCGGCACTAACGCTGCCTATTCGCATCCGTTTATTCAAAGAGTGTGGGCCTATTTTACTCAAAGCTTAACACCAAGAGAGTGATCGTTGCCTCATCCGTAACCTAGGGACGCTCCCGGTGGCAAACAGCCATGCCCTGAGAGCCGACTGAGATTCAGACTGAGTGTTATTATCACTAACTGAACAACTGCCGTTTGTCCCCATATTCTTTCTCGATGGCGCAGTTACCAGTATTGTGTCAATCCCCATCCCCTCTGGAGTGTCGCAGTCTACCTATTTTGTGTCGTCATTATCTCTGGTCGCTCGGATGTTTATTCTTTTTAGTACAGTTCAGTTGAGATGTGAGATTCCTCATTAACGGAAGCTACCATAGAAATAAGGAGTCGCAATAGGCTCGCTGTCTGGACCTTATTCAGCAGGTATTTTAAACCCCAAACTCGAAGGAAGCCTTTTAGAGGATGCGATTGCAAGTCTGCAGTGTATACTCGTTACATGAACGATGCATGCATCATGTACAGCCCAAAAATCGATGCACCAAATCTATCTACTACTTCTAACAGCGCCCACTCAACAATACGATCCACCATGGAAGTAGAAGGCAATGGCATTTTTTTGTTTCTGAATGCGGAGTTGAGCAGAAATGGAATGGTAACATTAAAAGAAATGTGCTTCTTTAAAATACGTAGGTAGTATAACAACCATTTTTTCACTTTTTCCCCTTGGTGAGCTATCCAACCTATAAGACCAAGAATGTATATATGTAGACTTGAAATGATGGACAAGAAGTTTTAATGCATAGGACATACTTTGAGAAAAAAACGGATATCCGATCCACTCGTGAGGCGATTCATCACTGTTGATAGTCAACGGATCAAACAACAAAGCGTCAGAAAGATATACTCATTACCACTCCATTCAAATCTGATAAGCCTTCGGAAATCTTGGAACGAAGACTAACAGCACCAGTCGATAATTGCTTTCCAGCCACGCAAGTGAGGGTGATATCGAAAACAAAACTCTTCATTGTTCCCCAGGCCAAGGATAAGTTGTCTGTTCAGTTCAAATCTTACGTTCCATATCAGTTTACGTGAACTTGTGACGTTCACGACACGTTCACACACGACCAATCACACTTCCAAAAGTACAGCAGGACACTGTTTGGCTGCGCTCTGAAAAGGCACGGTCCGAAACATTTCTAGCGCTATACTACATCACCTAGACGATAGTGGACACAGTCGACCAGGAAACGAGTTTTAGGACGCTATCAGAAACACTGACAGATTAGGGATAAGGCTGCTGATCACATAGGAGACCCCAGAGATCAACATTATGGAGCTTGGATTATGCAAGCGATGAAATTTGATCCAGCCACTAAAAACAGCATGGTTGTAAAATCTAATCTTTTAGACAATCTGTTTTACCCAACCCACTCCTTTTATCCCAAACCAAATCCTACTTGATGATTTTACATATCTTTTCTTCTTCCCCTTCCTTTAACCTGTGACGTTCACAAGTTGTGTTGCCTATCTGTTTACTTTGTTGCCATGCCAACACATGGTGATTCACGTTACGCTCCCCCTTGGTTCTGCTGTATTACTAACCCGATCTGAATGCCTGAAACGAAGCTGAAAAGAAATTTTTCAAGTCATCGGCATTCTCACCTACCCATGGGGATATTTCAAGGTAGAAATGTAACGAATGTTGGCAATACTAACAAAAGCATGCTGGAACTTAAGTGAGTGGGAATCTTCAGTCATCTGAAATTTTAAAATGCTACTCCCGGACTGAGATAGTTTCTTCGTTGAATTCTTTCTCATGACAAAGCAGTTGGTCATCTGGTTTTATGGACATCCTAACCTCAGGTGATGTGTCCACTTTCCCTATCAACGATGTGGATTTTAAAATCATGTGCTGTGAATAGCACGACAGGATTATGGATCAGAGGAGTCTTGGGATTTGCACAGAGATCAAAAGATAAAAACAATCGACAACATCAGCAATCACAAAAAGTTGACTTCAGTGCACTAGTGCCGTCCCGGACTTTTGGTTGACTAGAAACTGCTGGTGCAGTTGCATTAATTAATAATGACCAAATGCACACAGATGCATATGTATAGTGAAAACGTAACGCCAAAATCCGTCCGGCTAAATGTTGCAAGAAAACTCAATTGCCTTGTAATTATCTCAGTTCGATAACACAAATAGGACCACTTCTGTAACACGAAGGAAAATAAACAACCAATGTGTGGAACTATTTGATGCAAGTTTCACTGAGGACCGTCTGCCTATACTGATTGAGGACAGGACCAACCACTGACTGGGCGGTTCCATCCGTAGACCACTCACTCTATTGCTGACAATGACCTGCTACATGTCACCCTAACTTTCATTTTGGGTTAGACGGTCTGAGAAGAGAGGTAAGCGGTACACAGGCGCTGGATCAGTCAATTCCCATAAACTTGAATCATTAAAACTGAAGCCGGATAGACACACCTGTGGTAGTCCTAGGCTTGATAAAGTAGCCTGATTGTAAAATATCCGACCAAAATGCTCCCGATCGGGAAAAACTTCGTCCTGTCGTGGTAAATTGGCGCCCCCGGAGTCAACTAAAAGGGAGAAAATTCGTTCTGGAAAAAGCAACTGCTCAAGAATAACTTTGTCAAATTACACGATATCTTTGCCGGATGGTGAATTACAGCAAAAACAACCAGTCTTGCAAAGCTGGTGAAGAGGAACAGCTTAGAGAGAAAAGTAGACTTTCTAATACGACAAGCATTAACGATGAATGAAAGAAAATGGAGGGAAATGCTGTTCCGTGTGGCAGGTGAATAAGAAACAGTAATGGGTCAAGTGATGATCCGGCATGTGAAATGAGTTGTTCACAGATGACAGAAAACCACAATAAAAAAATCAACCGGGGAAACCGAAATGCCGCCGTATTGCCCAAACATCTATGACCCAACGATTTTCACACGTAGACCTTATTCTATCTCTCGCACGTTAGGAAACATGGAAAGGGCAAAAATACAGATTTTTATGGGAGACGAAAATGCTTACCTAAATAGATACATGGCAAGTGGTTTTCCTTTGCGATTTCCTGAGCTCTCAGATGTTTTTTCACCGTAATAGGATAGTATGTACCTCCTTTCACGGTCGGATCGTTTGCCACTATCATACATTCAGTACTGCATAGAGAGAACGCATAGTAATAAACAAATTACTACATTTATGCATATGTATGAGTAAGCCAGTAGTGACAATTTTTGCTAATTACAAGCAAACATATCATATCGTCAGGACATCATTCTATTATGACCGGTACATTTTCTACCAGATAATCTGTATCCATGCCTCTCGCAAATCTATATCAATTCACTGCAATCCACCTATTGCCAAGATGCGATCCAAACATTCCACCCAAGCTTAGTACGATAAGATCGAGTCAGACTTCATGTTACTTTCATGAAACTTATATTTACTGATAAACGTTGAGTCTTGAAAAACCGGTTAATTCGTCAAGAGTAGGAAGTAAGCGTTGATATATTAGCATTTGATGCCAAACCGAGGTTCGCTCTTGCCCAGCTCGTTACTATGCTTGGCCGTGAATGGTTCTGTGCTGTTCTGTTTTCCAGTCCTTTTGAGTTTACAGAAGGCGTTTTTGATAGTGTTCTCGTTTTATGAAATAAAGCAAATCATCGAAATTATTAAGACTAATCAGTTCCTTAGAGTTCGTCCAACAAAAGGCAACTGGGACTCAGAATTACGGTGCATGATTACCAGTCGAACAACATGAAGCCAACAGGAATGATTCTCCAAAGTTGGCTTACCGTTCAAATGAATTGTCGCGGTCCTAAACGACAATCGATTGCTCTCACGATAACCGAGTCCTACGATGCAATATTTTCTTAAGGGAATTATGTTGGTTGAATTACTGTTGTCAACAATCATGTCGATAAAAATTGCTCTATTACTAAAAACCTAGTACTATATGGACACAGGTCGGCCAGCAAGCTGATTGTTTAGGCATTAAACGGCACTATGCCAAGCAGTTCATTCCGTTCATTTGTTTGACATTAAGGCCCTAAGAAGTGGTGCAAAACGCGGTTGTTGACATATGGCATTCAAAAAATGCAGTCACTAAAACTGGCAAGTAAAGAGGCAGAGAAGGGAAAGATATGTACATGGAACAGAAACAGAGTGGAGACTTGGAAAACGTCTATCATCAAACCATCACTGAACAGCTACGACCATGGAATGGTTTTGAGATGAGGGTCGAATGCAACGTGTGCACATATTTACCAATTTCCGTGCATCAATAGTGCCTAGAAGGAAATGTTAACGGAAATTCATTCCTTGTGGCGAAAAAATTTATGACAGGGTATATGATAAAATCCAATGAACTTTGAGAAAAACACAGTGACAGACGATCTGCATGCGACCATTAAGTAAAAACTTTTGAAATATAACTTTAACGAGGTTTCCATCTTTTTGAACTCAGCACTGTAGCAGTGATGGAGTCAACAGGTTCGTACTTCACCAGTCATCTTGATGGCACATGACAATTTACCGTCGCCCGACCGGTTATCGTACCTGATCTATTGGGACGCCGAATGCGATTCAGTTTTAAACATGGTTCTATACTCTTGTGTGGCACCGTGTGTGAGAAGCTTTGCTCAAGTGCCTCACATACTCCAAACATGCGGTAAAAAAGCGATAACTGAGTTGACGAGGTGATACTTACCCGTTCACTCGTCCTATGCCTGTGATAATCCCACCAGCAGGTACATCTTCATCATGATATAAATCAAATCCGGCCATCTGAGACAATTCCAGAAAGGGCGCGCTGTACTCATAAAAAACAGAGAACATGAAGTAGATGAGACCCAGCAATCTTCATATTGAACGATAACTTTTATTACCCTGGATCTACAAGCAAATCCACTCGGTCTCTGGGAAGGAGCTTTCCACGTGAAATGTGTAGGTTTCGGGCTTTCTCCGGACCACCTGCGAAAGGGCAGATTAAAAGATGACATTCATTGCTTTTGGAGAAACAAATTGACATCATAAGTAAACCAGTATTGCAATCAACGAGATTACCTGGAGTAATTACACATCGATCTTCGTAACGTCATACTGTCATGTGAGTATAATCATAAGCCCATAAACTATGGAACAAGAGAGACCTCTAGAAACTCTGAAAAACCCAAGTTATCGCTATCCTCATCATATACTGAAAGGGAGAAGAACGAGAATATATAAGGGAAACTAGAACGAAATAGCTTCACTTTTCGGTGGAATTTGTCGACGTTCTGTAACTTCTCTTGATCTTATTGCTAGTAGGTAGTAACCTAGATGAGTGAACAGAATTTCCGTAGAAGCACATGACCAGCTCAGTGGTTACCACTTGTCAGACACGCGTACCCGGTATTCTCCTATCCAAACGTCTTTATACGTCACGCTCCGAATTTTTATGCCACTAGAATTGAACCAGCTTCTCGTGAAGAAGTGAGAGAACAGAGGGCAAAGGCATGTACTGCCCATCGCTTTGACTGATCTTTTGTCGACAATTTAGAGAAGAAGACAACCCTCATTTTAAACCAACCGCAAACAACGTAGGAAGCGTACGAATCTTCGCTCACCAGGATCTGTGGGGGGAAGGATGTATTGGGAACCCAGGATGTTTGCTTTAATCCAAAGAGCGCACGAATTCAACTGCCACCCAGTTTGCTACTAAACCCGGTAAGACTACGTGCGGTTTTACACCACTCCAATTTTTATGGTGATAGCGGCCAGTTCCCTCCCCCTCCCCGGGATATGCAACTTGCCCCCAGGGGGCTCTGTGAACGCAGTCGAAGTGCGTGCGCAAGGTGCCTGCACGGTGGTTTGAACTTTCTCAAAGTTAACTTCACTAGTTGGCCCAAATATCTTCACAATGTACTAGGTAGAGACAAAAGTCGGACTAGAGAGAATCCTTAGAAATTTTAAAAGAGATGCTGTCTCTGAAGCGCTCATAAAAGACCCGACATCGGAAACACCTTTCGCAGTCTGGCATTCGACTCGGTCGATTGTGCAGTTCATTGTCCCAAAGAAATTCATTTCCCTAGTTTCTGTACAAGGACAGCCGAAACCGAGGCAATCTTTCACTTGAGTTTAACACGGCGAGCGGCATCCGTCAAGGTTTGCCCATTTTCTTATTGATATTACAATTCGCAGTCGAAATGATCACAGAGATAGCCCTGTCCTCATGTAGGAATAGTGACATCGACATCTGCTCAGATATAAAACTGTCTGGTTTGGAATATGCGGCGATATCGTATTTGCGAGGGAACACTCGGAGTAACTGTCTCCCGACTGTCTGAACGACATAGCAGGTACGTTCGGGATGTTTTGTACTTTTAAAATGTAAAACACTGGCACGAGATTGGATTGATCCAGATCCGAACCTTGTTCAAAAGGGTGGCAGTCTAGCGACGCACTGTTATTTTAGCAGTTACATCTCACTAGATGGTCGTATATCGGGTGAGTTATCGCCGCGCATGCGGAAGCCTAGATAGGCAATATCGACTTAAGACATCTGCAGTGTCGACGTGACATTCGATGGCCCATCAAAGGTCGAGCAAAAAACAGCGGCAGTAAGGTTGGTCCTGCTACATGACCCAAAAAGGGCCGTCGCAGACTGCAGATATGCGAAGACTGTTGGTGTTTGACTACTGGTATTATCATAACTGAAAATATTTTAAAGAATGTCCACCGATAATATGCTAACACGTCGACAATTCTGGGATATTTTTAGTCGTGTATCTTAAACCATTTTTTTTCTTTTTTTTTTTGTTGACTGAAATACATGCTTCCCAACTGACAGAAGTCTACCATGCAAAGCAATACAAGTATAACTTTTGATTATGAAAGGAGAATCTTTCTAGCAAATTAGAGGTGGGATTTGGGGTACTTAGTCACGCGCCGCAGTCGGTCGAACATCCACTAGGTCAAAACAGATAAAGGTGGCTAGTACATATGTTAAGCATGCCCCCAAATCCACCAAGGCCGGTAATGGTTGGAAAATGCGTCAAAGTGGTCGGTGTATGGTGTGGCGAAAAATTATGAAAGCCTTAACCAGCGGACTTTTCCGAGTAGACTGAGTTAGATTATAAAGTCGGGGTTCCTGAGATCCCGTCAAGAAATGGTTAGAGACCTTAAGGGCAAGAATAAATGTCACAGTAAGGGTCTTGCATTCAAAATATTTTCTTTAATCTACCGTTCATTTAGCTCACGATCTAAGGATTATCTATTCATTTTTATTCGGCACCTGGAAGTTACCAATCAAACCAGAACATGTTACTGCAGAGTAGACGGTCTAAATAAATTGAACTGAACGTTATATTTATATTTTTGTGCTTCGAGACGGCCGCTCATCCTGAGAGCCCATCAAAATGCTCTAACTTTGTTACTGCGAGCAGGGAAGGCAGAAGACCGGCGATCTCTGCCAGATAAACTGATAATCAGTCTACGGGAGATAGCTAAACCACGATTCCAAACCAACTACTTGCTGCGTGCAAAGCATACGACACTTAATCCACTATCGTCTATGATGAGAAAACGTACTGGGCATCCGCAGTGGTTAGTTTCATTAGAAGACAGTTTAAATCCAGCAATCAATCACCGGTCCCAGTCGGTTGCGCAGTAGTCAAATCGTCCTGGTGCATCGGTAGGTCAGACCGTTTAGTTAAAGATTCGGTATAGGGGTCCTTCGGTCAATCCCTTACTTCGAATTGATGAACCTGTGGGTAACGATTTTTCACTGTAAATCGCAGTGTACTAAAAAGTATGCCCGCTGACGAGCCATGGATCGTGATAGGTGAACGACAACGTGGAAGTAGTGACTGTAAGGACAGACATGTGCAGCACACCCCACGTAGTGACTTCTCTTTATAGCATTGTCCTCTTTCTTGGTTATGAAAACAACCTGTACACAGTTTTGCTAAGTATATATAGATGCGCGCATACATAATTGGTGTCCCCACACTCGCGAATCAATTCTGATGGGAATCAGTTTTTTAAACAAAGAGTACCAACGAACTACGAATAAAAATTAGCAAGTTGCTTACCCAAACTGATGTTCGCAACCTTCATCTTCAAGTCCGTGGTCAGCAGCCGCATTTGTTCAGCGGATTCCTAAAACGTGAACCGCGTGGAATAAAACGGACCTGAAAGGCTTTATCTTGTGTGTTGACCTTTGTCGGAAGTGGGTTTGGTTTCTCGTAAATGTCTTGCTCAATGGTTGCACAAGGTTCAAAACCGAAGAGACGAGAACACGACATAACCATGCCTGAATGACACGAAGATCGGAACAGAGTCAACTTTGACAGTGGAATCATTGTACCTAAAAAGACGGATTTCACAGAGATTATCTGCGCAGTAGCGCAATGGGAACCAAAATTCGAGACATTACGGGAAAGATTTTCTAGGATATCTTGAAAATTTGTAGATAGCATTGAAATAAGTAACAAGAGGTGGATGGATTCCACCACATGAACGGATTTCGAACCGCCCATAGATACTTCAATCCATAACACCGACGAAAACAGCCAGTTGTCTTTGAGTGCAATGGAACGCAGAGTTCGGCCAATTCCGCTTCCGACTGAACAAGACATACCGTTGGGGCGTAGAAAGACCTTATAGTCCGTGAATTGCCTTTCGAAATGCCTACAGGCAGGGCAGATGATGTTGCAACAGCAGCGCAAAGATGAAATAGGGGCGAAGCACCTTTGGCATTTTCTTGGCTGGAAAGTATGTGATAAAATCACCCGGAAACTATAAGCATATAAACACTAGAAACCAGCATGAGCATGTGTTCTGATGTACCTGAGTCGGGTTGCAGAGCGACGGGGTATGGCAGCTGAACGTAGTGATTACCGGAGGCAAAGCCATTTGCTACCTGCCGAATTTACGGTTGCGCTCTCGAAGACCTTCGCAACCTCGAGCAGAACTGAGCACGGCAATATCGGTAGTCAGGATTGCGGCATCGGTGACTTAATGCATCGAAGTAATAGGTTAGGAAACAGATCGGTGAGGCGATTTCTCGATCATACGGTGAACTGCCAAGTCCATTCGAAACGACTAAGGGCGTTCGACAAGCATGTCCCATTTCGCCATTTCCGTTGCTCGCCTTGTAACCACATTTGACTTACTGGATCCTAGGTACTTAGGTACTACATTTTCATGCGGCTGGCTCCTCTGAGGGGATAAGTCGACTTCTTGGACGCGTCTAAATGCAACTGTACGTGCTGCAATCCGCAGCACATCGCAAAATACAGCTGTTGCCCCGGTCGCCTAATGCGAAAACCGGATGGAGACCAAAGCGATCCGTGTCGGCCGCAAAACAGCTAACTCATGTTTTTAGATGGCTATCAAGGTGACAAAGATGGCCCGAGCAAGGTGACGGCAGTAGGCTCCTCTTCGTTAACTTCATTGCTGGTCGGCGAATTACTGTGGACGACGTTCTTCGAGGACCATCGAGAGCTATTTAACGTTCACTTAAATATCACCGCACCACTTGGTTTCTCACATAGAGCAGATACATCCGTGATCGCAACTTCCCAGCTGTTTTGTACCATCTAGTTTCAGTAGCCAGATTTCGCGCGCGCAGATGAATGGGGAACTTGTGGATGTTTTTCCCACTATTGAGCTCCAGGGACGTTATTCCGGCGTTTGGTTGGATAGCACAATCCAGGTTCTTGAAGTATTATATCTGTTCCAAAGTTTCCCCATTGATGTGGTACCATGTAATGAGTTCCGCAAAATCTTGAACAACCTCGTTTTGGAAGTGCTAATCTCCAAACTAACAGCCACGGCTTCGCATGTAGTCAGTTCTAGGACCGACTGCACATTTGCGGGATCCTCTCTCAGAATAACAATGTCATTAACAAACTGGAGACACTGGTCCAATAGTCATGGTCAAATTGTATTGTTCAGAAGTTGTTGGGTCCACAAGGCAGTACCCGGTCTACGGTGTAGTTCAATATGACTGATGATACAGGTCAGCCCTAAAGAACACCGTGGTCAAGGAGAAACCCCGGAGGAACTTCGCCATAGGCTCACATGTGCGTATTGTCGAGCAGTACAACCTCAACAACCTAGCGCGCTTTTCAGCATCCCGTCAGTTCGAACAATGTCCCAGTGATTATCAATCAATGGAGCAGAGTGCTGGACAAAAGTCAACGATGCATTCCATAGTGGGTTCCCGGAACCTACATCGATGTTTTGGTATTCATACCTTTCTTTCTTAAGTCCATCTGAATATGCTCCAGAACCTGTCAAGCTTTGTAGGACTGAGAGTAAATCGCACCGACACGAGACAAATCAGTAGGCCTACTTACATGAGACTAACCCAGACTTTAAGACTTATCGTTCCACTCAGTGATTCATGAAAACAAGTTAGTCCCTAACCTGATCATCCCTGACCTGATTTAAGCACTAGTAAATCCAAGTCACTGAAGAAATCGGCGTTCAGTGAGGAGCTTACTTTATGTATCCTCCATCCAATACAGTAAGGGGGAACTAGCCGTTCCCCCGCGGAGTGAAATAAGCAATGGAAGCCAGCATATGACGGGAAGTCATTTGACGAAACGCACGGCGAAATTAGGTACAGCATGTGCCCCTTGTGTGTGTGCGCGCTACGTCAAGTTTCAAGGACATGGCTGCCGGTCTCCTATCCACCTGGGGTTGACTCTGGTGGCTATAGGAGATGTTCCTTCTAACAGACATGCGACAGGCATGTCTTGCGCAGTCGTTTCTTCGTCTTTATCATTGTTTAAGTCATGTTCTTTGGATTCTCCTTTCAAGTCAACCCTCTGGTTTGGTAGTACCAAGCGCAATGACAAACAGTAGACCCCGAGGTACAACCAACGACGTGGAGGCTTGGACTGGAAAAACAATCGTATGTGTGTTGAATTCTATCCATCGTTTCTTTTTCTTTGCTCTTCCTAGCTTAGTGTTTTTCTCCTTTGTCATGACTCAGATGGCAAACAATCGGAACTCAGATTTGTTATGTATATACATCTACGCCAAAACGGACGCAACTGAAACCATAACCCTCCGGCATCGCGTTGATGACCTGACTGTTTCGAAGCTCATGACGACAGATGCGGTTCATATAACTGTCCCACTGGCCCTTTGGTTCACTGCTAGGTTTTACTCTAAGAGGGGAATACGTCAAAAAATCATTAGCATTTCGATGAATTTTAACAAATTTAAATGATATTATTCGAGATAGCCCTAATTCCATGGACGTCAAGAAGTGTGCCCGTGGAGTTGGCATGCGCGAAGACAGGGGCATCAGAAAGGCCAGTGGTGAAACAGCTCAAACGTCGCAGTGGCTATAACAGTGTTAACATAAGCACGAATAATTGAGCACCGTGGAACTGCCCGCAGTCTTCTCATTTTGTTCCACAGAAACTGAATGAAAGTCTCTTTAAAGTACGCGTCCAAGACGCTGACTTCCGGCTGGCGGCCGATAATGTTCTCCATTCTACCAGCCGTCAGGTGCTTGGCTTTCATTTTAGAGTCTACCTGCTGCCATCTTGAAGTCGAAAACATCCGGGCGGTCAAAGAAATGTCAGTCCCAACTGATGTTCCCGGTTTGGGTTTTTTAAGGCCTCATTAGCTGCTGCAGTAACTTGCTCCTAGCACTACTCACTGATCGCGGCCCGCTAGACGGCTTGATGGGGAATGATAGCCCGCACAGCTAGTCAGCGCAATCCCATTAGGGTTTTGAAAGCCACAAAGCTATGCTGACATCGGGCATGCTGCTGCCACACCTAGACCAACAACTGCCGCGGACATCCGACTTCGGGGTTAGTGCGGTTATTTCGCGGTCGTCTGCCGGGAAAATCTGAAAAACATAGCACAAAAGTTTAGAACGCTCGCAAACGCCGAAAAGAATTACGCGTAAGGTGGAAAGCAGGCCCTGAATAATTTGCTGACAAATGTTCCGGTAATACTCTCTTTGGTAGGGGATTCAATCACCTCAATGATCATGAACAACTGATGCCATTTTTTAGACCACATATCATCATCAGCACCGTTCAGTGTTGAACAGTAAAACAAGCCTAACTGAATGGAGCCTTCCTCCAGGGCAATACCTTAATATGAATCGCTGGATATCCAACAGGAACAATGAGTGGACCTACACAAGTGGCAAAAGGTAAGAATACAGCTGTGGCCAACGCACGGAACGGCCTAATAGTACAAGCACAGCCGGCAAGTTCACGGGTCTTTCGGATCACAACCACGGAGACGTTAGACAACTACTTTACCTATGTTCGCTGTACATTTTCTCATCCCGCTTTGCTACGTCATCTGTTGGCCCCCACATGGCCTCTTCCAGTCCTTGGGAGGAGCCCAAAATAGAGCACGGTACGGTAGACGAGTATTCGACGTAAGCAACACGCGACCCAATCAGTGTAATCTACTCAGTTTCATAGGCTGAACTAAGGTATCCTCAAAAATAACACCTGGTACTAGATTTCTCACCTCCACGTTACTCACCCGGTCAGTCCGTGCATTCGCAGCCGAATTACGTAGACATCTGTGATCGAAAGCCTCTCACCGACCACCATCTTCGACAAGCACACTCTGAATAACATATTTTGGCTTGCTCTGTGCTTAGCTACGTTGCCTGCATTTTCGCCTAAGCTTAAATTATCAGAACTTCAGCTCCCACCTGAACCAACTTTAATCGCTGTAACACTACAAAGTGCAAATATCTTCAAATAAAGTTGTCCGCAGTTTTGTCGCCAGTCGTGCAGTGGTTCATGCAAGAAAACGAGGCACAATGCACTCGAAACCAAACGATAAAAAAAGTCACACTGAAATGTGGGCACCCCCTAGTTCTGAAACACTCGCAGACCCATACCAGAAGACGCACGGAAAAACGACTTTGGGCAGGTGATAACGAACCTCCAGAAGAACGTTCAATCCTTGGAAGACATTTCAGCGCTTTTCCTCAGTGATAAATGTCATGGAGCTTCCAAGCTCTTCTACCTCTCAAAGATTTTTATCCACATGTCGCTTTTGTACTAAATCAACGCCGAAGTGCGAAAACAGCAGCAGATAAAAGCTATTGTGTTTAATGTTCAGCATCTCCTACCCCTGGAAGTGGTAGAGGCACGCATTCTTAACGTCTGTGGCAGGGCTCATCACACGTGCAGTTGCATCAGATTGGGGAAAATGTCTCAGCTTTACGATTGTCCCTAATTTTCCAATTTCCAGGTGAGTTTACTGCTAAACAGCTTACCGGTAATTGTCAAGTTGTTGCCAAATACAACCCAATTACTGAAAATTAAAATATTTACCGACAAAACTCCCTTGCAAGGGGAGGTTTCTCGAGAAACAAAAATAAATCGTTTGACACCAGTGTGCCCAAATTCCCAAAACCCTACCACTCCCAATATTGAGTCCCATAAGCTGTTGTAAAACACCTCAGCTTGATACCCCCGCGGTGGATGTGGATCTGACCGTTTCATACTCTCCTACGCAACCCCCAATTAGAAAACCCCACCTGGTTCTACCTCATAGAACCCCCAATCACGGATCTCGCAAGTTAATCCATTCCCTCGCCACTAGCCTCAGTATACCAGCCAACCTCTATAAAAGGTCACCCTGGCAGCTTTCTCTTACAGTGTCACTTCTTATAGCCTCACCACCCAAAGGCGAAATTCCCCTTGCCACAAAGTCGAACAGTTTTGCCTCTCTAAATTACGTAGGCCGCAAACACCACGCAAAACCAAAGCCTACTTACCCCCGGACTACCCCAGACTCTACCCCTTTATACAAACCAGTTTAACATTTTCTACCTCTCACGCAAATGGCATTACCGGCTACTAAAAAAGTGCCGGATCCATCAGTCCACCACTACAGTGCCCAATGAAAATGCCTCTGCATCTGCCGTCCAGTCGTTCCCAAATAAGCGACGAAACACTGCCTCTTGCCACCCAGATATATGCCACCTAAGCCCTCCTCAAATTCCATATGCAACTTCTGTCGCTCTGGGCCGCTCAATGTTAACTGTGGCCCGTACTTTCCATGCTTTAACCACCATACCCAAATTGACAAGTGTTACCATTTTCCTACCCTTTGCAGCACCCTCACAAATCCAAAGACCACAAAACCGCCGCCCCTTATGAGTCTTAAACCGTCTCTGTTAGTTCAAGCAGCCAGTAATCCAACCTATCCAAAAAATTAAAATTACTTTCTAGCGCACAAAATTAATCGGCCTGGAGGTGCATGCCTGGCTTACCTAGTGCCTGAATTCTCCTTTTCACTCCTCCGACGCCCAGTGTTAGATATTTTGTCTGACACTTTGTGGCTCTCTATCAGTATGCATAACTCTCTAATGCACCTTGGATGTGTTTACCAACCTCCATCATCAAACAACTTTTAGCTACCTCAACTTATCAAGGCGTCCGAGCACGTTGCATCCATCCACGAAGAAGCGAGGCTCATAGCAGGAGACTTTAATGCTCCTAAAATCGGCTGGTTCATTAAAACGCCCCCCTCGCAGTTCTTTAACTTCATTCGTGAAACCCACGTAGGAGGACGTAAGCAGAATTTCGCAAACCCCACCAAGGGAAATAACATCCCTGACCTCGTACTCACCCAATATCTCCCTAATGTTGACACCTCCGTGCTAGATAACTTTCCGGGTAGTGACCACAAGACGGTCCACTGCTTTCTTTATATTCCACCCAGACCCCGAAACACTGCAACCAGGACCCAGTCCGCGAGCGTGTCTTGCAACTCAGCAAACTGGTTTGATTGCCGCTCTACGAAGCCTTGATTGGTCTGATATTTTCCTTTCATCTGGCTCACACGCAGCTGCCGACATCTCATATGGAAACTTACACTCTATTATTAACAACCTCACTCCTCACACAGCTCAGCCGCGGCCAATGCGAATAAGTAAAATCTGCAAATATGAAAAGAAGAATCTTAAACTGTAGAATATCTACATGCAACTCTTATTGAGGATAAATCGACTTCAAAACGACATGCTTCCTGCATCCGAGGAACAACGTGGTATGCCGGAACAAACTGCTTTTCGGCAATTGAATCTCGGCCTGCATGTGGCCAGACTTCTGCGGTTCCGCACTATTCGTGACAAATCTAGCGCTCCTATGTTCATCATACACAAAGACCAAAAGCCCGATGATGCAAAGGAAATTGCCGATGCTTTTAACTCAAAATCCATGATTCGCAGCCATACAACTGAACAGAGCGCACCGCGGCACAGTACAAACCATTTTTCAAATTCACTGAAATAACAGTCAAGCTTGGGCTGCTCGAGCCTTTGATAAACGTGCATTCACCTCCACTGCCTAGATGTCATCGTTCAACAGGCAGACAACAAGGTAGGCGAAATATTCCACAGCCGCTAGTTTCTCTTTACTCAGTGTCAATTTCGACACCATTGTCGCTCATTTACGCATAAGCACTTCAAAATCTGAATGTGCAAAGCGCATGACAAACCAAGCTACGGACCTCGAGAGTCTGTCTAGTGCACGGATTAGAGCAGATGGACGACGTCATCTGCGTAATCTAGGTCACACGGCTTCCCAACACTTCCCAGTTCAATTCCTGCATCCTAAAGGCCTCTCAAAGTATCGTTCGCCGCTTCGTCCATGACGAAGTTGAACAGGAATGGAGAGGTGGGACACCCTTGTCGAACGCCACTAGGCTAATCGTTTCGAATGAATTTGATATTTCAGTGTATACTTTCACGCAGTCATTAGCATGTAAGTATGACGCTCGCAACAGGCTCACGAACTACGCTGACATACAGTCCGGCGTTTAGCTGTGAGTTACACTGTCTCATCCCACCTAACCGGCTCATCACTTGCACGTTTCGCCCACGGACCTTCGACTTTAAAATCTAATGGCGAATCGCCACAAAATTCAGTCATTTGAGTGAGTTACCAGTACCAGAAAACCGCCAAAATCCTCGCACACGAACCACCGTCAACAGTGCCGAATGCCGATTATTCCTGGACAGAGGCCTGCCTGGATTTTGC
>LUCM01002852.1:0-10477 GCA_008360955.1 Fasciolopsis buskii | reverse complement strand
GTGGATTATGGAGTAGTATTGTGTGGCATGGTTTTCGGAGTATATTAGTGTTCGGTGTGTTGTATTATATTTCGTTGTTGATTTTTTTGTGTGGTTTAGTGTAGTGTTTTTGTTTTGTTTTGTTTTGTTTTGTTTTGTAATGCAATATTGTGATTTTGAGTAGATTGGAATAGATTACGACGGCCTAGGATAATATTTCTTTACTTCGCGATCCCTTTTTGCACCCGTTCTTTTGTCGTCCTTTTTTCCATTTTGCTTTTTTTGCTTTGTTTTTAATTTTTCCTGGGGAATTCCGCTGATCTGTGATGTTTAACTTTTTTTCTGTTTTCTTGCTCCAAATCTCGCTTTGTCCAAGATATTACCCATATGTTTTGAATTTTTAATTTACAGGTTTGTTAAATATGCATTTTCGGTGTACTTGTTGGTCATATTCATCCTGAAAGGCTTACATGAAGGGACTACGATAGTGATTAACCGCAAATGTTCCTTACCTTCTTCGACAGGGACGCGTGAACAACCTTCAATATTGCAACTTAATAGAGATTGCTAGCAGGTGGTTTTCCCAAATCATTGTTGTACAGCACTCGAATACGTATCCCAGTGGCATTTAGAACAGCTTGATATGTATATGCCACTCATGCATCATGTATTACGCCTACGTATTACTTTATCGGCATTGCCACAGAGCCATTGAGATACGTCATTAGATTATACTTTTCTTGCATGTTTCAACAGTATTGTACTAATGAGCTGTTTTAGTTCTATAGAATTGTTCCTAACTGTTGTACCGGCATCACGTAGTTAGCGTGTGAAAATCGTGCTATATGTTTTGTTAAATGAATTTTTTTTTCATTTTATGTGGTATAGCGATTTGTGCGCTGCTGCCATTCTCGCGTCAACTACCCGCTAGCATGAACAACCGTAAATCTTGCGCCTAAATACGTGAACTGAATCATTTACGCCCAAAGTGACAGTTCTCTGCCGAGCTTTTCATTAATACCCCACCTTAGTCGACTGTCATGTGCAATTCAGTGGATCCGGCTTGGTATTCTCCGACCGACCATCAGTTCGAAATGAGAGCCCGAACGTTACCCATCTGATTCCGATACCGCGGTCGAATGAGCCTCTCTGTTGACGGAGTAGAGATGACTCGAGCCAATAAACGGACGCGAGAACTGTTTTGCATATACCATGCCGCCGACGTAGCACTGATACGACAACACACGAGGTGGCAAACCACGGCTGAGCGGTGCCGACTGGTCAAACCGATTCGAAAGAAGGGACTCTTGAAAAGCACAGCGCAGCGCAAACCGATAGATCTTGTGTGCGATAAAACAAAGACAGCTAGGCAAATGTCACAGAATTTATATCAGGCATCAAAGCAGATCTTACAGAAAGTGATCTCCGAGAATAATCGATTTTTTCCGGAAGATTGATGTCAGTTCAATGCAATTTATTCCAGAAATTTGAGTATTTAACGAGAAAGTAACAAGATCTTTATTTTAGCATCGCTCGTGATCGTTGACTCTGCAATTTCTTAGGGGCAAGTTTTAAGTAATCGGTATAAAAGTTATAGAAACAATGAAGACATCTATGCGGAATGCACGAGATTATGCTCAAAAGCCTAAGCCTCTATGAAGTAGCGGCGTTCCTTGTATGCCAATGACAAGGAGTAGCCAACGAGTCTCTTGCTAAATGAACCCTGAACACGGTCTATCACGAGTCGGTCCTCGTTTGTTACACTGGGGAATATGATTGAACAATACTCCAAAAGCGGTCTAGCATGGGATACGCAAGATTCAAAAGTGCTTTTAGTTATCTTAATCCTGTGACTCTCCTACTCTTGACAGTTTCACAGTACACATGTTCGGAAAACGTCATCCTGGATAAAAAGTTAATCGTTTAATCACTTACGAATGTGTTTAGTCCAGCAGCAGTTTAATCTAACCTTGGAATGCCTTCCGGGACTTTTTATTTGTAGATTGTATGGTGGCTTTCAGCCGCAGGAAATTCCAACGGGTTAGAAGTACGGTAACCGTGAAGTCGGTAGTGATATTAGAAAGTTTGGAATTCAGTTCATGAGTTTGGAACTCAAACGGTCTTTTTAGTTCCGTTTCCGCCGGTACTTGGATTTTCAAGATGTCATTTAGGTATCGGTTACTGAGTTTTTTCTTTTAAACCGTCATTTTGCAACATGCTTTCAGTATCACGCGATTAATGCCCGCCGTATTGTGCCCCTGATATTTACTAACTCCACGTTAACATCAGTTAAACGACGCCTCCTTTGTAAATCGCATATGCGAATATGACCCTTACCAGTCGCGCTAACCTTGCTTTTTGGCACACTTGTAACGGAAATTGGATTTGTTCTTCCAGATAGCTTGTTTAATCGAACTTTGACCGCCAAGCGCAGTCGCCATTTGCGCATAACTCGCACGCTCCTGTCATAATATACTCAACCTGCTATCGCTTCCGACTGTCTTTTCCTTGTACTGGTCAAGTATCAGGGTTGCCAGTATTGCAATCTTACCGAGCCAAATAAGAGTGACGCACGAGTGGTCACAAAGGTTAAGGGCAGGCAAACGTATTACGAGATTCGCGGTAGGACAATCCGTTTTACAATGTTGCGGCAATATTGACTGACATGAGATTTTACTTTAGAAAATTTCGACAGAGCCTTAAACAAAGTTTCGTCTGCCGTGGATCTAGATATAAACATTCGACATGCATTGTCTTGGCCAGAGTGAAGCCTATGCCATTCATTTTAAATGCAGAAAATCGTCGGTAATGTCGGTTTGCAAAGAGATACGAAAAATTCTATTTGGCATTCTGAAGCCTGCATATTCCATGGAACCAGTTCAACACAAAGGCGCTCAAATCTCCTATGGAAAATCACAATCAGCACAAAATCTCGCCTTCCCACAGCAACCATGCAAGTGCATTTTTATTAATGGCACCCACCCCGAGTATTACCGCACTCTACACTTGTTGCAAAAGCCAGCTCTTGAAAATTCCGGGCTGGCGCGTTAGCAGTTTCACTTAATTTGAACAAAACCGAGGGCAAGTCCATCCTGATGCAAATTACTTATGAATTACTGAGTTTTGCCACTAAACGTTCAATAAACTTGGCATAGAGAACCCAAAAATAGAGTTTTCGTTTGTCACGTGGGAACGCCGTTGTGGTTTTTATTCTTGAGAAAAATTGCACTTCGATTAAATGTGAGTCTGTAAGACCCAATGTCCTAGCACGGATCTCGTATTGCGTTTGCTTGGCCTTTACCGTTTTGACCCCTTATGCGTCAATCTTACTCGGCTCCGTGCAATCGAAGTACTGACCATCCTGACACTTGACCGGTACAATGAAATGACAGTTGGGAGCGGTAGCACGTTGACTACATTTTGACAAGAGCGGGGCGTGTGTGAGCAATACAAATGGCGACCGAGCATGGCTTTCAAGATCCGGTTAAAAAGGCTATCCGGAGGAACAGTTCCGTGTTCCGCTATAAGCCTCATGTTCCAGTATGATGGCTTCTTGCACATATACGTCCATTCTAGGCATTTCTGCTGACACTCTTTGTAAGAGTCTTGAGAGGGAAGTTGTTTCAGCGTCCACTTTTGGATGGAATTTGAATACCGTAATATCCCGCTTCACTGCTCGGGTGCGTATATGTTGTGGAGATTCGGTTTATGCACTTTGGTGGAACACTATTTACCGTAGAACCCAGAGCTATAGAAACCTTGCTTTGTGTTATGCGTCTCATCCTACACGGCAAGGAGTTCCAAAAATCCAGTCGCCACGATGGATGCTAGCTGGTTAGAGGCACTGGTTTGGGATGTATACGCACTGGTCTTGAGTGGGGCAGCATCAAGGTTTCCTGGAATAACCCGATGGATTATAAAGGATCGTAAACATTTAGAACGCTGAGGATTATTTTATAGCTAGGAAATGACGGTCACTTACCCCACATGCTAGCCACCGGTTTGCCTTAATCTCTTCATTGCGAATGACGTAACCCTTAGTTTCATTGACGAAGGAGGAACCACACAAGATAAGGTTTCCTTTTGGTGCCCTGACCATCTTGAGTGGTAATCATATCAGGACAGGAAGAAAACCTAAAACATCCTTCTGTAGATCGCATTTTTACCGTGGGATTTAAGAAATGATTGCATTCATAACTAACTTTTGTAAAATAATCAACAGAATTCTCAAAATATTGCCAAGGATCGAAATTCGTAAGCATACGTTCCCACCAATCTGTGCTGTCTTCCTTTACCTGGAAGTCATCGAGCCGAAATAATGAAGAATAAACAAGACAGGATGACCACCAACAGAGTGTTTGCCGCAGCGCAGATAATGGTCATGCGCTAATCCGCGGTGACGTGCAGAGTAACAGTGTACGCAAATCCCAGGAAAAACCTTAACAAAATGATAGGCAAATAAACGGAGCAGAAGCAACAATTAAAGGTCGTATGCCGTAACATAAGGGCAATAGCAGGATTGATATCGAGCAGGCATTTTGTCTTCAGGTTCTTGTGGTAGCATTAGTGTGCACCAGGTGCAACAGGAAAGACCTTGGCAGTTTTTTGCAGCTCATAAGATTTGGCTCGGTTTTATTCCCCAAACGTATCAAACCCCAAATTAAAGGAGCCTTTGTTCGAGGAAGCCACTAAGTCTTCGGGCGGACCATACTTAAATCACACTATTTTGTAGGTAAGTCAGTTCCCGCGAATGTCACTTCCATGTAAATGCTTTGAAAACTTTCAAATGCTCCCTAAGGTCTTCAAGGTCCGAGTGAGAGAAATCGGTCCGCTAGCTCCTGTGAGAATGGGGGGAAAATGAAAAACGCATCCTTTAACCCGCCGTATTTATCTGTTTCAGTTTCAGTCTCACTGTTTGTCGTGAGTATGGAACTCCACGCGGCTGGTAGTTCTCGGTCCCTCGCCAGGCCGGTATGCGGAATTCGGCTGTCCTATTCAAGCAGGGGTTAGATATGACTACCGTAGAACAAGTAAATGCCTTGTCTTGAAATCGTTGAGGAACTGTTTCCTATCATGTTGGGCATGGGGTGTGGAAACCCCCGGCTACCTGATGATGTGAGAGAAACGAAAACCTGAAAATCCAGAAGCCGAGGATAGTCTATTGCTCAACAGTTTGCATCGTGTCCTATACCCAGCCTGAACAACTGAAATAGGGTGTTTCCGAATGAAATTCTTACCGATTCGAAATAGTTGGTTGTCACGCTGCAGTTGACAGGCAGGCGCTTGCAGCGGCCCATTGCAGTTTGAATTTTCGACTCTTCGGCGACCCTGATTGTACTTCCGTCAGCGTACGCTGGAATTTTCACTGGGGTAATCATGGGAGTGTACTTAACACAAACTAAGGATAAAGGACGAAGAGTGGAACCCTGAGGTACTCCAGCACGAGTTGCAATGGCTCAGAGTGGCTCGAACAACTCTAACAGTAAATGTGCGCCTCACAGATGCTAGAGGATGAGAGCGTTCGACCAAATATCCAACAAGTTTCTAATCAGCTAGTGTTTATTCGCTGTGTTTCCTTTGAAACACTGGGAACAAAATTTCATTTAACCTTAAAATGCCCAAAAATCACTTTCTGGGTGTAAGGACCTCGATTAACTAAGAAAGGAGGTTTTCTTAGTAGGAGTAAAATCACTTCTATGTTCCAAGGAAGCTAACAAAAGCTTCAAGTTAGGAAAGTTTCGGTGTGAAACCTTGGCAACTAAAATTAAAATTGAGCTGTAATTTTGCTGTCCTCACGTTTCTTTAGATCAATCAATTTTTCTCTGATGGTGAAAATATCAGTTCGTAATTTATGTCATTGGCACTTTGATTTATTTACCGTCGGCTGTATGGCATAAGTTAGATGGTTAAAATCAGCGATATCTTGTTTATTTTACTCTAATGAATGTTCCTTTAATTTTTTAGCATTTAGACTCGTGGAATTTAATGAAGCCCGTCTGCGTAGATATTGGCATATCAGAAAATTGCTGGACACAACCGTAGACGTAATGCTTCCAACATCTATGAACACAACTTCGAAGGAAATACTTCATGTTGAAATAAGCTTCAAACCGCGCTGTTCGTTAGATCAATGCAGCAGTTACCCCATCATATTTCCGGAATCTGGCGAAGTTTCTTTCTCAATTGGCCATGAAGGTGACAATGATTTTGATAAAATAAACGACAATTACGGCTCAGCGTTTTTAAGTGAGCTACGTTTCCGAGAATTATTTCAGTTTTAGCCGCTTAGAAACAAAAGCCTACCTGACCTCTTAAAGTTCTCAAGATGACTCATCTAAACCTGAACTGGAGCATCTTTATTACTATGGGTATTGCTTTCCTAGAAAGGCACTGCGAAAGCTCGAAGGAATGTTAGCGTTTGACACTCTTGAATTACATTTAACAACGAAATGTAGTCTGCTTACTTGGCTGGTCGGACATCTAACGCGATGCCTCCCACAGCATAGCCTCCCCACAAACAGCACAGCGTAATGCACTGAGGGCTTTCTTTTTTGCACGATGTCTCTGTCATCTCGTGATGTCACGCATGACTAAGAAGTGCGTCTAATTATTCACCTATGCAAAAAAATGAGTCTGTTATTGTTATGTTGTCGAGTTTGGTTGGTCTATGCACGCACTGAAGCACAAGACACAAGTACTCGCAGCGCACGATATCCCAGGACACGAACACACACAGAAGTTGGAAACAAAAGCTCGTGTTCAAGACTCAAAGCCCGTAGTCGCACAACGAATGGGACAGAACTGCTGCTCCCTTGAATGAGCAGCCACACGGAACAATAAGCGGCGCTAGCCCAGCCCGCTAGCGGAATAGAGAAGACGAACACAGAGTACTGCCGCGCGTTTATTGATGACCCACCAACACAAGTCAGAATTCTTGTGAGCTCTATCGTTTATACAGTTTTGTTGGGTGGCCTTGATCAACGTGTCGACTAGCCAATCACAAAACGGGCTTTTATGAATCTTTTCGCAGACATATACAAAAATATTTAACCGCGCAATATTTAAAATAACGTCAGTTTCGAAATATTGCGAAAAGGATAGATTATTGTGGAAAATCAGTAGCAGAAATGAAATCTGCGGCTCCAAAAACCTTGGAATGGTCATCGACCACATTATTAAATCAATTGTGAAAAACCGCTGATGCATATGTGAAACTATCAAAACTTGGTGGTGTTAAACGACAAGTATGAACTCACCATGGAGCTAATTGTCAGATGGAATAGAAGGATTACCGTAATTCACTAATTGTGAGCCCAATCCTGGATATGCGAGTAAGGGCTCTTTCATTAAAACAGCAATCATAATTAAAGGGAAGACTAGAAAAATACAGAAAATCCTTCCCAAATCAATTAAATCAAAATCTGTCACGGATAACTAGTCTAACTACGATGAAATGAAGATACACTTAGTGCCGCAAACCGGAGGGCAACTTGCCGAAAGAACAAAGGCCGACCAAGATGGCGGCTCGCAGGGAGAAACCGACCACTTTAACAAATAGACTCCAAACTCGGTAAATTAAATAGCAGTAAGCATCTCTTAAACTTACAAAATAGTTATCAGGAACTAGTTTAAAGAAGCAAAATATCATTTCCATGCATATCGAGTGTCTATTTATTCGACAATCTTCGCCCAGAAGTTACCGGACATTAACGGTGGGCAACGTGCTATTTGGACTGGCGGTCTTGGATCCCTTTTTCGCTTGTTCGTTGCTTTTTCATGATTACTGCAGTCGATCCGTCTCAATATGGAGAGTGCTAATCTTACGGTATTCGCTCTGGTTTGGCGCTTGGCTCTGAGAAACGTTTCTCTGGAAACCTTCGCATGTGATCCGCATCGGTGGTTTTCTCTGACAATAAAGACTTTCCCTTAACACTCCAGTTTACTGGTTTATCCAGAAACTATCCCAGCAAGCAACAGATCCTCAGAAAAGTTTTAGCCTTTCACGCATCCTCTCTGACCATTCAACTTCAGCGCGCATTGTGCTAATTTCTTCTAGTTAAAGAACTTCTTGCGGAGGTTCACTTCCCATGGTCACCGCAATCACTGTCCCCCAAGGATGTTCCACGTACGACTCGAAATGGACGTTGATGGCTCACACGCCTACTAATGCATGAAAACCAAAATAGCAAGGACTGGCAGTGGAAAGGCGAAATATGTTGACTACGCAGAAAATATTGGCTTTAAATCTGGTTCCTTTATAATAAGACTAGAAAGCCCAAAGCTAGAAGCCGATCACTTAAAGCAAAATGTGAAACTAAAAATGCTTACAACACTGACTGACGCTGGACGGTAGCATTAACATTTTTGTGCATTTTGGGAGCATTAGGTTCATCACGGCTGGGTGCAAATGCTGATTATCAAGCACTGATGATTAAACTGGCGAGAGTCAAACCAAATTCAAAAGTAATGCGCTTCCAGACTTTCGACTTTAAAAGATTACTGGGGCCCGTCGCGTTAGCAGATCTCACACAGCATTCTTGGTCAATAAAGGTTGACGGAAAGTAACAGGCCCTCTCCATTTATATGCATTTACGTAGGCAGTTCAATCAGGTTTGTTTCTGGTAGCCACAACAACGCCAACGACTAAATGCCCGCTTTGTTAAGTGGCAGTCTAAGTTTGAAGTTGCGGGTAATGCCTGAATCCCATAGCAGTTGAGATGACGAAGACTCTGGAACCGTTGGCACCAAGCTTCGATCTCAAGTGCTCTAGTATTCAACCTCTTCTTCCTTTGCTAATGCACTAAAATTGCACATCGCTTTTCAGGAGGGGAGCTGTGGCTCACAGAGTGGGTGCGAGGTGAAAGCGCTTCGCTGACTCTGAGGGAATTCGATCCCGCGGCCTCTAAGTCCCAACCATTTGACGATTGTCAGTTTGGACTTCAACAGCAACAAACCTGTTGTGCTGGCCACGGACAAAGAGATTAAAAGAATACTTACTGTAGCTTGAAGTCAACGCAAGCATAATTCTTGTTTCGGGACTGTAGCGAAAGATTTACTAATGGGTTTGCATCAGGCTGTTCGTGATAAGGTTTGCATGCAAGAATAAAATCAGTGGTTAGCAGGCGAAATTCAGAGATACTCAGAGAAACGCACGGTAAGTTTGAATTACATCTTCCTAAGGGTTTCCTGTAATATTTGGTTTTGTGTGGTCATCTCGCAGTCCATTTTCAAACCTAAACCTAGTCCCCCTTCTATCACTGATAAGTAACGAACTGCCCATTGCACCTCCGGCCTAATCGAAGAAAACTGACATTTAGCTCAGCCGTGAAACCAAAATTAGCAGTCTCCATTTTCCGCTCAGAGAAAGATTCCGCATTCGGAGTACATGGCAAGCCATTGATGGAGAGCTGGCCACCGAAGGATGTAGCGCTCAGTGAAATCACTCCATTAAAACAATGGCCGTGGTCTATCACCCTGGATCGTCGTATCCTTGGTTAAAATCCCTTATGCAAGCTGATAGTGGGTGAAGATTGTCAATTCTTTGATTCTTTATCGGGCAATATTTATTAGCCTTCTCAAGGCACATTTGAGGCGCCGTTGCCGAAACTTAATTTCCAGGGTTGTTCTATCAATATTTATCGTTTCAATCAACTATCCTTCCAGAAGAATTTGGGTAGTGAAACGAAGTTATTGGTAGTCACATCAAATATCGTTTTACCGCCAGTAAGCCTCACGCTTTAATGAAATGACCTTTTAATTACATGGTATTGGAGACTTTTCAGCGCCAACGAAACGGCCATTTTTGCGGGTGTCCAGATCGTGGGATTCGCTTTGTCCACCCGCGGGAACCGGTAATGCCTAAAGCCGCAACCGTGCGATAACTGATTAGGTTTGCTGCTGAATGCCTTATAATGTTGAGCTGGGAATGTGGTAGAAAGTGATAAAATTCAAGAAGTGATGCAAAGTGGAAAATATGGATGTCGTTCTGTTGAGAAAAATAAAAATAATCGGTTAAGCAGACAAAAGACGCAAAATATACTGCCCGTCATGATGAAAATAGCATTTTTGGGTATTCCAAATTTTAATGTGCCCCATAGGCGTATTGTATATTTGTGTATATGCACAATCCAAGTTCCAGAGGAAACTGTCAAGGGAAAAAATGAAGGAGGAAGGGAGCGAAGAAAAGTCATCTTCATCATGTGCATTAATTTTCACCTATTCGGTTGCTCACATAAGCCCGTAGTTCAACAGTAAAACAATAACTGTATACATATATAAGCGCTATAAGGCCAAAAAATAGGTCCTTCGCCATGTTTACTGATATCGCTATAAATGGTAACGTGGTTGCAACCTTACGTCTGCATATAAAGGTATATAATTACGCATAATGTTAACCCGGTAAAATGTTTGATGTTACGTAAAGATTAAAATGATTGCATTTGTGGGGACGTATACTGTTGTACATGCGCCTATGCATACGTTATCTTCTAACATTAGC
>LUCM01002851.1:0-169955 GCA_008360955.1 Fasciolopsis buskii | reverse complement strand
TACATACATACATACATACATACATACATACATACATACATACATACATACATACATACATACATACATACATACATACATACATTCACGCATACACATACATACATAAATCCATATAAACATCGACATGCCCATGATAAAAACCAAACTTCAGACCAAACAGAAATAATGTAGATTCTGAATTACTTGAATTGAAATAAACACGCTGTTTTTTCATATAAATGAATATTACCGGTTTTTTTGATACACATTATTAACGGCTAATAGCAAACCCGATTAAAAGTATGGACTGATTTGGTTCAAGCCCAAGAATTAGCATCTCATCAGCTTGGGTTTTTCGGGTAAAAATAACAAATTTACAAAGTGTTTATATACCTGGCTGATACTGCTGTTAGTGATCGTACACGGTTGCAGTTGGTTCAAGACTATCCTCACTGTAATGAACACCTAAGTTGAGAAATGCAAATCCTTCCGGTCAGGATCACTCCGAAGGACGAGGACAGTAATCCGCAGTCGTGACCGTGTCTTTCCTAGTGGAATTGTGCGGGTGACTCTACCACAAATATCACGGTCCTCGTAAATGATATAATGGGCTCAGATAAATTGTGTCGGTAATTGCACTCACATTCGAGCGTCGAGTAAACAAAATCAGTCAGGGCTAAGCAAGATGAATATAGACATCTTTCGGTTTCGTGCAGACCGGATTTGTCAATTCAATATAAAGGTTGGAGTAGTGTTAATATTTAGAGTCGCTGTGCTGAGTGAGATAATGGAAATATCCTAGAGAACATAGTGAAAACAACACAACGTAGCAAAAGCCAGCCGACTTGGTTGAGCACAGGAAGATAAATATTAATGATGTGAGTTCAAATCTTGTTGAGTCACATCTCTCAGTGAACATTAAAAGGAAAAAATCAAGAAGAGTTAAGTGTCCTACCTTAAACATAGCCGAAGCCGTACTTATCAGTCAGTACAACCTACTCTGTGGTCCCAGAAGCTATTTGTTCAGACGCTTAAACTTTCCTGCTCCGCTTGTCATCCTCGAATAAGTTTACAACTTGACTGTGTGACAAATTGATCAATTATATATACACACACAGGCACACACCCATTCTTGAGTTGTGGAATAGGGCTAATTCAAAGTGACAATTCTTTTGATTCATTTTCAACGATATGTAATGTTATGTATTGGCATGGGGTACGAATAGCCGAAATCGACTTTGATATTATGATGTAAATAATCGGCACTCACTCTCCGGTGATTCTATTGATCCATTCAGCTCGGGACTATTTACAGAAAGCTTTGGATCCATTGCCCTGGTTATCGTTGTGTTGCTATCTATAGTCTGGTTGGGATAGGAATGAACCGCACGTCTGGGTGATATTGACCGGGCCGGTACAGATGAAGGGACGGGTGGCAGGAACGATTTGAAAGGGAAAAGTTCGGACCATCCAAACCCTGGAGTGTGGTTCAGGCCCATTTCCATTAAACGAGTTAAATAAGAATGGAAATAAAGCGTGGAGAATTGTGAACTGCTGTTTGCCCATATGTCACTATCCGAACTCAGCTTCGTACCACCACCAGTGGCTGAAGCACCTGGGCCGATGGAAGTTGTACAGGGATTAAATAAGCTGGAATTAGGTGCTCCGTTATTATGGTGGCCAGTCACTCCAGAAGGGAAAGAAGGTAGTACCGAAGACTTCAGAGTTCCTTCTTCTCCACTATTTGTGTTTGTGGACGGGGTTGCGGCTGTCCTGTTAATCGGGAACAATTGGGGGAAATGAAATTGTGCGAATTCCAGTGCTTTAGTCCAAGTACTGGCATTCGTTATTGTTGCTCCAATTGGATCGCTTGTAATCGTAACCGACGGATTAAAAGGTATCTCGTTTTTCATTACCCGCTCCTGCAGTGTCAATGGTCCGAAATTATGGGGTTCAGTCAATCCCGGCAGTTGACTAGAGGTCATGGAGTTTGTTGAGTGACACATTGGGTCAGGTTCGTCATTGACTTTATGGGTTTGAATAAGATTGCTTAATCCGCGGAATGGATCGGACCCAAGGGTTCGACATTTCGGATCTCCCATTAGGTTGCCAAAGCTACCGAACATGCCGAGTCCAAATGGATGCCCAAGTGAAGAGAAAAAATTACCGGAACCGAAAGTCGAAGCCCAATCACTTGATGGGTTCATGCGGAGATTGTTTGTTTCACCCTGGAGGAATAGATCACAGGGATTGACCTCACCAACCCGACCATTAACAAAACCGTAATAAGGAGAGTTGAGCGATTCAGTCAAGGACGAATTGGTCAAACTGTTGCTGTTGTTGCAGTGACGTTTTGCTGTCCAGGATTTTTGTTGTGTCAATTGCTCGTCGGGTTTCCCCAGATCGACTGATTGCTGCGGTTGTTGATGATGATTTTGTTGTTTCACACGTTCTTGGAGGTAGATGGCCACTTGCTGACGAAGTGTAGAGTTTCGTGGTCCTCGTTCATGCTGAACGGCTGTATTGCAAGGTAGACAGAACGAAATGAATTTGTAGAAATGTACTCATTAATGACATAAATAAAAAAGGGAACACGTGACCTTTTTGTATCAAACCATGCCACACTTCAAACCCGATTTATTTCCATGCCCCTGAGACAGGGAGCAAAGGCAGGGACGGATAAGATTCGCAATAGAGACTGTCACCTAGCTGCATGCAGTACAATTTTACCTTTTGGTCAAGTTCTTCTGTCACACCTTCCCCCTCCCGCTATTCGCCTTTAGAGAGAATAGTTTTTATCCAACCTTCCAATGAGCTTCAGTTTCTAGAAAAGCTGGTTGTTCAAGCACTGTTTTTAGAAGTCCTATGTTATGGTATATTTTCTTTTTATTTCATGAAAAACTTTTCATAAAGATATTCAGATTTTACAACTCAACCCTGGACCAATGCGATCTGGTTTCAGTTAGTTTCCCACAGCACCTTCTACGCAACCTGGAGAACTATATAGGGGGTAAAAGATTAACAATACAAGAAAACCATCACGTGTCGTATCGAACCATTGCTTGGAGAGCTCTCTTGGACCCTAGCCCTGTATTCTAACTGGATATATACGAGCCAATTCGTGTGGTAGCTTTTTCTATACCTGTTTTCCGCGCCATCGACTGACCGCCTTGACCAGCCGTTCAACCATTGCAACAACGCACGGAGGGGTAGGCGGTCTGTGGGCATGATATACGACCTAAACACTTTAAGCTGTTTGCATCGAGTGTCCCTCCTAGATGTACTTTCTGCCTAACCTCTGCGTTACTGAGCAAATTCTGCCATCTCACTCTACCAATACTGCGAAGACAATGCAGTGCAAACACTGAAATTCTTCGGATATTTTCTAGCCTAAACGGCCACGGATTTGAGCTTCATAGCAGCACCGACCTTACTGCTGTAGTGTAAACTCGACCTTTGATCAATAATCTGATACAACATCGAATTCCCAGTGGGCTCATATTGATGAATGCTGATCGAACCTTCGTATGTGCGAAAACACTTCATCCGATATGCGACCACATCGTGGGACGTAACTACCCAAGTAAATGAATTTATCTATTTCATCCAGATTTTCTTACAGAAAACCAAATTTCGATTCAGAGCCACTTCAATTCTGAAGCGGTATTTTGCACTTCGAAGGTGCAAGACTCATCCAAAAAATGCCTGCATGGTCGTTCACACGGTCCAGAAATACTTGCCACTTATCTAGGTCCTCATTGAGATGCACAAAAGCATCCGCATATTCCAAACCAGGCAGTTTGCTGCCTCCTAATGAACTTGCATAAAAGATCACCATAAGCATGAACTCGGCTTCGGCAGTTCGTATTCAGGATACGTGAAATGAATCTCTCTCGGGTGCATCGTTTGATGAGTCAAGCGCCGCTTTCAGATCCAGGCAGTAAGAGGTTGTGGATCTACGGATGGTGAGGGTATTTTCTTAGTTTTTGTCGCATAATGAAGGGTCGATCAAAAGAACCCCGATCCGGTGGGAAACCGGATTGTTTAGCAATCCTACACTTTTCGTGAGTATCAGCTAATCGGATGAAGATAATGCCCTGTGGACAATTTGGGTACTACACTCACTGAATTACTTACTTTTCCAATGAAATATGTCTTGAACTATTATAAAGAAAAAGAAACATTGTGTAAAGTTTATCACACACACACACACATGACAGTCTCTTCATCCTCCACTTCCACGGTGTCGGTTGTCCATCGGAATCCATGGTTCGTCACCACCCGGCTTCACGAACCGAAAAATCTTAGCCTCAACAACACCTTTCAATATTGATGTTACAGTGTACATTACTTTTTCAGGAAATCTGATCCCGAACAAAACCTGGACTGAGACAAAAGTTAGTGACTAGTGGTGAAAAGATTCGGACCCGTGGGGGCCCTACTCAAACACCATGATGTCAACTGCTAATAAAAGCCAATCAATAAACGCTCTCCATCTGGTCACAACCATTATTGGAGATAATTCAATTCTACCAAGGAAATTAAGTATATTATTCTCTGTCCGTAAAATACAGTCAACTCACTGGTTGACTGACCGGTCGACTGAATTTCCGCGAAATCGATGAGCTTGACATTTGGGTTGGGAAACTTCTGATCACCCTTTGAGATGACATGGTCAACCCGAGTGATGTAAACACCCCTATGTACAGGCGGATATTGGCATAGCTATACTTGATAGAATTTTGTTGCAACTACTGCTATCCGGCTGTAATTCTTCCATTTACCCAAGCATGAAACTTTCTAACTTTTTACACGTGTTGGGGTTTTGTTTCGACTAATACATGAAAATCCGTTGTAACAATAAAGTATACATTTTCGGTGGTAGATCGACACTCAATGTTCAATTATTTGTCAACTAAAGCTACACGAGCTCGGGTTCTACACTTGGCCGAGATAAGCCACACAGAGAAGTTAAATAAATTAATTTTAGTTCAAAAGAATCTCAGTCAAATTTTACTCACTTTTTAGGTCGGAAACCAAAAAGATATACGACAGTTTTTTTCATCGGGTTTGTCAAAATGTGCCTTGCTGAGAGTAACTATTGTGTGGCTAACTTGCCTCCACGTTTTTGGCATTGATAATCTAGGTTTAAGACGTAATACGCTCTGGGGTTCAGTTCCCATGTCTGTTCTTTTCTACGAATGTGCATTGTACCTTCGGCAACTGCATCCCATTAAACTAAGGTTGTTCTGAGGAAATTAACTTTGCTGATCGGACATTTAAGAAGTCTTCGTGTTCCATCGAATGCATCACCTAAAAAATTTAGTGAGTTATTCTGAGCTTTTTTTGTAATCATAAGTTCACCTCTTTGATGCATTTTTTCAGACTGTGTAGATCAAAAAACAAGTCTGCTTTCTAAAATAATCGATAAACACAAACGGAAATTCCTGGGCTGTGAAATTTGGTGCATCTATATCCGCATCCATTTTGTGTACCTTTTGCGATGCATTACATGTGATGGAGTAAATCAGTCTTCTTCGGATGACCTACAGTATTCCCCCCCCTTGAGAAGCGACTCTATGATCGCAAACAACAACAGTCAGGTAGCCGCCAGCTAGGCTTTGGAAACAGTCCCTGTCATTAAAGACAACAACTCGGAAATTCTGACAGGAGCTGATGACAAAATGGTAGGACATGATTTCCAGTTGAGAAGCCCGGGTTCGAACCCGAGATGCCATAAAGAGCATGCACCACCGATGAGTTCCGATAAAAGCAAAAATCGTGTGGTGCTTCCCGGGTGTAAGGCAGGCCGGATGGTCTAAGATTTGTCCGTGGAAGATGGAGTCCGAAAAGCCGTCAGGCAAGCACAGGAAACACTAATCCCACATACAGCCCACAAGTAATTTTGAATTCTACGCACGATTGAGACGTCTCACATGGTCTGATATAGGACCCATTCATTTGTTTTTTCACACATTAACTCCAGTTCCCGGGAATTCACATATTCTTCGCTTTCTGTTGCGACGTAGACAAGGAAACGTTTTTTCTTGTTATGTACTCATTTTACCTGTTATATGTACACACACAAGAAAGGTGAAAGCTATCTGTGGCACGTGTTTAATCCCGTTCCCATTTTCAAAATGCACCCGGTTTCTTTTTGTCTGTGTGGTTATTTTTCTCTATTTCACAAAGTAGACTTTTTGCGAGTTATCGAGTTCGTATCAGGTTGGACCGACTGGTTCATTTGCACGGGACGAGAAATTCCCATCTGGACTCTTGGACAATTTACCCACCACAAAAACACAACGATGTTGTTCAGATGTGAATAAATCCTAGTTAGATCTAACGGGAACAATGTTGTCAGATGGGACACGTGCCTATTCGTCCGGACTATGGACACGCGCTTGAGCACATACTCAAATTTGCACACGGCACATGACAACTAAAATTAATTGAAATTGCGCAATCCTGTCGTGTAGACCCATTGAGTGCTTCGAATGACTTGTATCGGGCCAGTAGCGACGGACACCACAGCGGCTGTACAACCGAGTTACCGGCGAACTGTGAGTCACTAACATTCGAGTGCATTCATGTGAAAATCCGACAAATCAGCCGAACTTGTCCCGAGAGTGCTCAAACAAAAGGAGACAGCCAAAGTGTCTTTCGTGGATTCACGAGCCAGCGTGTGGCCGGTGAGCGTGTGACGTGGTGAATTGTGTGTGTATGTGAGGGAAAGATTCATGATTTCATTCATCTCGAGAGTATGAATCTGGTGAAACCGAACTACACGACCAAAATATCCAGATTTTTCGGTCCTACCCGAAAGTATCACCGAGCGTGGACCGACAGATTCTTCTCCGATATACTTCAGGATTGAATTATTACGATCTCAAAGTATTATTTGTCTGAGCAGGTGTTCACATTAACGGCACATAGTCCAATTCTCTTTGTGAGCTAAAGCTAGGGTCGCAATCTTCACACGGCCGATCGCCAATTGGCTCAGTAGACTTTTGGTCACGATGCCATCACCTAAATGTCTCCTTTGGCGGGTAAAACACTAGAGTTGTATGAGTTAAAAGATAAACCCTAGTATCTTAAAAATTAAATTAGGCGAATTAAATTTCATGGGGAATATCGAAGAAAAAGAAAACTAGCTGAGCTTCAAAAAAACTGATGCAACGAAAACCATCTAGTCACTTATGAGCTATTGCCTTAGCATTGGCTCCGGTAAACTGAAGATCGTTGAGTCAATAGGGACTGATTCGTTCGATAAGTCAGTCATTTAGTTCCCAAAGTCTGTCAGTCAATCAGTGTTTGTGTCTAAGAGGACCAGCTTGTCGAATTTCGCTGGCAAGAATAAAATTCATCTAACTTTGTCGGTTCTCGAAGCCAGTTCTTTCGTGGAACCGAGATGCAATTCAATGTGGTAGCCAAATGGGAACACACCACAGATAGATTGATGAGAAGATATGATTGACAAACAATATAACAAAATAAATCTCATGAAAGCAACTGTCTTGTGGCCTTGTGTAAACTTGAAATGCTCATGGTATTTGAAACATAAAATTGCATTCAATTGTCGTAGCGGTTTTGTTCCCATCTCAGCAAGTCGAAAGGTAACCGTCTCAATTCCATTTTCATAGTTTGCATTGTTGGTCTAATTAGGACAAGGATTCAAATTTTACCAAGTAATTTAGTGCATGGGATACACCGGGGATGCATGTGATATTTCATTTTTCACGTTCAGACGAGTTTGACCGGATAACCAAAGTCACCTATTTTCGGCCGGCTTTACTACAGTCTAGAAATAGATGTATCAATGGGAACCTGCAAATAAATTCGTAGTGTTTGCCGGTGTTTCCCTATTCCCCGTAAGTGCTAGGACCCCAAAAGTATAAACTGAGGAAACTTTATATATATATATATATATATATATATATATGTTTGCAGGCTAGTGAAAAACCGATTAAGCACGAGCGACCGTGGTTGTCAAAGTGAACCTGTCTGAAAATGAAAGTGGATTCTTAATGAAACACGAAACTTTCACGACCACTACNTTGTGTGTGTATGTGAGGGAAAGATTCATGATTTCATTCATCTCGAGAGTATGAATCTGGTGAAACCGAACTACACGACCAAAATATCCAGATTTTTCGGTCCTACCCGAAAGTATCACCGAGCGTGGACCGACAGATTCTTCTCCGATATACTTCAGGATTGAATTATTACGATCTCAAAGTATTATTTGTCTGAGCAGGTGTTCACATTAACGGCACATAGTCCAATTCTCTTTGTGAGCTAAAGCTAGGGTCGCAATCTTCACACGGCCGATCGCCAATTGGCTCAGTAGACTTTTGGTCACGATGCCATCACCTAAATGTCTCCTTTGGCGGGTAAAACACTAGAGTTGTATGAGTTAAAAGATAAACCCTAGTATCTTAAAAATTAAATTAGGCGAATTAAATTTCATGGGGAATATCGAAGAAAAAGAAAACTAGCTGAGCTTCAAAAAAACTGATGCAACGAAAACCATCTAGTCACTTATGAGCTATTGCCTTAGCATTGGCTCCGGTAAACTGAAGATCGTTGAGTCAATAGGGACTGATTCGTTCGATAAGTCAGTCATTTAGTTCCCAAAGTCTGTCAGTCAATCAGTGTTTGTGTCTAAGAGGACCAGCTTGTCGAATTTCGCTGGCAAGAATAAAATTCATCTAACTTTGTCGGTTCTCGAAGCCAGTTCTTTCGTGGAACCGAGATGCAATTCAATGTGGTAGCCAAATGGGAACACACCACAGATAGATTGATGAGAAGATATGATTGACAAACAATATAACAAAATAAATCTCATGAAAGCAACTGTCTTGTGGCCTTGTGTAAACTTGAAATGCTCATGGTATTTGAAACATAAAATTGCATTCAATTGTCGTAGCGGTTTTGTTCCCATCTCAGCAAGTCGAAAGGTAACCGTCTCAATTCCATTTTCATAGTTTGCATTGTTGGTCTAATTAGGACAAGGATTCAAATTTTACCAAGTAATTTAGTGCATGGGATACACCGGGGATGCATGTGATATTTCATTTTTCACGTTCAGACGAGTTTGACCGGATAACCAAAGTCACCTATTTTCGGCCGGCTTTACTACAGTCTAGAAATAGATGTATCAATGGGAACCTGCAAATAAATTCGTAGTGTTTGCCGGTGTTTCCCTATTCCCCGTAAGTGCTAGGACCCCAAAAGTATAAACTGAGGAAACTTTATATATATATATATATATATATATATATGTTTGCAGGCTAGTGAAAAACCGATTAAGCACGAGCGACCGTGGTTGTCAAAGTGAACCTGTCTGAAAATGAAAGTGGATTCTTAATGAAACACGAAACTTTCACGACCACTACTTTTATCAAATGTCCTACTTACTATTGCGGCTTATTTTAATGGTACGATTTTACTACTGGGTTCCTTTCAATAACTCCGAGAGAGAGTATTTATAATATTTCATGCACCTTTGTCCCCATAAGGGGCAAAAATAAACATTTTTAATGTCAGCAGATATAGAGTATGGATCGATCCTGAAATCAGACAAGGAATGTAATTAACCTGCGCAGAAGTGGAAAATGCTGAGTACATTAATTCGGCAAATCATTTATTTTGTTGATGGAGTTAGACCAAGGTGATCAGCAAAACACTTAGAAAAAGGATATTTATACCAGGGTTTTCTCAACGATTTTGCCCCACTCGCTTACATCCGCCTGACAAGGGTGAAGTAAAAGAAGTATCGGAATAAAAGACACTGTGAACAAAAGAAAATTTATCGAGTTCCAGGATAATAGACAATGACATTTCTCCGAAAAAACCTTGCGTTACAGTCTGTCAGAATTCATTAAATATCTTATCATGATCAAAGCAGTTTTCTTCCAACTTGACGTAAGTCGCGTGAAAGAACGTTTACCTATACCTTTTGATTGATATAAAAGCATGCCACCGTCCGTCGTGAAGTTATCCAAAGACTGTCCGATTACCTGACGTGATAATTCAGTTAATTCAAGTGAAATAAATAATTTATGCCCCCCTCAGAATGGATATTTAACTTTCAGTGGGCTGCCTAAGCAGTGGTCTTTAACTTCGAAATTCTTAAAGATCCTGGCGTATGAGTTGAAAATAACATCAAACCGGGCTTAGTGGAAACCACATCAAAATGCCCGAATGAAGCTGAAGGACAACGGCGAACCCGTAAATTAATAGTGTTTATCGATTCTGTATTCCTAGCGATTCACGAATCTAATTGTTGTGAGCAAATCTCACCCATACCCTCAAGAGGTTGAGATGCACAGATAATGGTTAAAAAGGATATTGACTGAAATTCTAATGTGTCCGCTAACTGAACAACACGAAATTCCCCAGCTTGTTGTCAAAAAGCTCGGCTACTTCCCCACGATTGGTGAAAGTAGAACCTCAGGTGTATTTTTGTTAAAGCCTTCAAATGATTCTATCATGTACTCTTGTCGCATAAATTTCGGCAATACATGGAAGTGGTGATAGCTGGATAGTGCTCGTACCAAACTTCGACCTTTAAGATAGGTTCTTGTGTTCTTGTGTTAATACACCTTGCCGCCTAGCAACCGTGACAAAATAACTACTTCCGTAGATCAGTTTTCACTCTTTTGTTCGTCCGATGGTATAGCAGCTTAGAGCAAAGAGTGTGAAGCCCAAAATTCGAAGTTCCAAAGATCAGACTGGCAAATATTTCTATTCCAGATTCAGTCAGGAGTAAGTCAAAAAAAGCACTGGAAACTAACTAATTAATAGAGGGCTGCTATCGATGACCACAATCTGAACAGGTTTAACTCGGCCGTTTTGACAATCTCGAACTGGGTGGAGGAGTAGTAACATAGATGTTTTCTGGTTGTAAGCCCAACCGGAAACCCTGTCGGCCATGGAGGACATGCACCATTGATGATCTCTAATGGGATCGAAACGCGAATGTGGTACTTATCTAGTGTGAAGTTGACCGGATGACTTGAAATCTGTGCGTGAAGGACGGTGTACGAGTGGCAATCGGTCAAGCATAGAAGACACCAATAGCACGCATTACTAGCAAGTGATTGAGATTTATACTACCTGAGCAAGATGAGATCCAAATGTGACAGTTTGATGACTACGGCGGGTTTCGAACTATTTCTGGGAAATGCAAGATAGTTGATCCATTAGAAAGTCCTACTTATGGTAACGAAATCACGAAAAGGTTCACTGTGGTCGATGCTATATGCTGATACAATTTGAATAAGTAATCAGTGAATCCCAAATGAAATGATGATGTCTCGTAAGTGGACTGGTGGAGCAAACCCGGTACGTCAGCATGGATTACGTCCATGCACCGGGTCACCGAATTTTCATGGTTAGGTCTCAGAAATTTTGTCGGATCTGCCAAACGGCATTCATCAATGAGTAGAAGCATTACTTTCAAAAAGCTCTGATTACCAACGATCCCATGCCTAACACGAGACCTATGACGGGTCTTTTCGTCTGGTTAATACTAGGACCAGAAAAAGCAATACTATCCGATAAGCCCCATCGGCGAGAACGCTTTAAACTTCAACCAGTGCCTTCATCTCTCTTGACATCCAAGAGCGCACCTTCCAATCGCATTTCTGTCTCATGCTTGCAAAAACCGAACAAATTCATTTTCTGCAGTTCAGCATAAATAGTCGCAATGGTCTACCAGGGAGGACGTCAGACGTGCATGTCTGTTTGTGCGCGCGTGCGTGCGTGCGTGCGTGTCCGGGTGTACCTAAATATTTCAATCACACAATTTCTTGATCCCGAGGGTGGTTTCTGTTGGACTGATGTTTAAGAAAAAGACCTCAAGCACGTTCCATTCCTGTGAAACTTATATCCCTAAAGTCATTTGAGAATTTTGTGCGAAGGAGCTATGCGCCAAGACCGTAATGTATGACTCTGGAACGGTTTGCATATTGTTGTATTTTGTTCAAACCTGCATGTCTTGGAATTAATCAATGACTGACTGTTATAATCGGAAAATCCCAAATGGCTATGTGATTATGGTTCCTCCCGCGGATGATCCTGACGCCCTCATTTATTGTGATAATTTATTCGGTTGTTTAATAAGTTTGAGATGTCACTTTCTGCGTCCTCATTGTTGGTTGCTCAGAGTATCGAAATAAGGAAAGTTGCCATTAATTAACCAAGGTTGTCTTTGTTATGTATTGATCAGTTGTTCACATCTGGTTTGAATATGTCATAACATGCCTTACCTTAATTTGACTCCAACGAACAGCAGTCGCAATTAGGTTGAGAGTCAAAAATCGAGAGGTGCTAACTGATGATGCTTGCTCTATACTCTGTGAGCAGTAATAAGGCATGTGGCGTTGTGAGCATACTACGCACGGTGTACACCTCCCTCCATAAAGCTATAGCCGCAACCCACCATTCGTTAGTCTCAACCCAAAACTCCTCAGTCGTCCTCCAAAATTCGTTGGGCTTGATCCACAACCTTCGGCACTGCTACTCATTATAAACGAGTCAGATCCAAATGTGTCGGAGTATTCAGCGTTCATCGTCTGTTTAAAAATTACTTTTGCAGTGATTGTCGTTGCCAAACTGGATACACAAATGGCAAACTGTGGCGATCGTCAGCCCTCGGCTGACCAGTATACTCGGTTTCAGCATTCTAGTTCAAACAGAATGGCGACAGTAGAGTAGAATGCATTCTTCCGCTTTGGTCATTACAGAGCAACCCGATGTTCCTTGTCTTTGGCAATGTTTCATTTTATGAACCGGCACTGAGTGCACAACAACATTTCAATCACCAAATTCCCAATAACCCTGGCTACATGCAGTCTCTTTTTTTAATCCGTTGGAAGAGCGATACTCTAAGGTCAAATAGGCAAACATTTTAGCCACTTTACTATTTATGTTGCTTTAACCTATGAAAAAATGGTCTTCCGAATTTATTCCAATTATCATGGATGCGCCAAATAGTTCAACGATTTGTGGTGCTCCACTTGACTCTACAACGACGGTTCATTGAACAACACACGACCGCCCCATTTTCTCAATTGCTTATCTAGTTTTAGCAGAAATAAACTTTTTATCGTTCGTCAATTTTCGACTATTACGATACTCTTGGATCGGACTTGCTCATTGTTAATGACATGGTAAAAGTTTATGCGGCAAGTTTAACGGATTTTGACTCAGTGCTGGAGAATAGTGCATGCGGTTTGAAGGACTGTGGGTCGAGATTTAAGGACCGAGAGTCGGTCAGACAGAAAATGTGTCCTGTCTTGACAATTGTGCAACAAACTTGGGATTTTGTGAGAAAAAACCTGTCTAGAAAGTCAAATTATCAAACGAGGGGCCCGTTCACGGAGCGAAGATAAAAGGAAATGAAAGTAAGTGAACACTTTCGGAAGAACGCTGGCATCTTCTTTTGTTCTTTGGGATGTAAGTGTCACATAAGTCATCCTACATTCTTCTTAAATGCATGATAGCTTTCTCATCATTATGAAATGCAACCGAATTTCATTACCAACCTATCTACTAGTTCCTCTTAGTCGGCACGATCGGATTTAGCCATGTGTCACGTGAACAATCCTGACGGTATCGAAAAATTCGCTTCTGCTTGTCTCAGTAACCGAATGCCATTGCTTGGGTAGAGGCAGAGCGGGGTGACAGGGCAGAGGCAGACAGTCTATGATGAAGTTGAACGAGTGGGCTTTTACACCTCACCTCACCCTCCTCGGCCCTCCGAATTGTGATGATGATGACGATGACAATAATAGTAGTCAAGATGCACCGAATAAATAGGACGTTTGGGAAAGCCGGTCAGCACAGGAAGGTTGGTCACAAAGAGTTGGTCATTAGGTTAAGAAACAGATGGAGAAGTACAAACGAAAAGGAGATTCACAATCGAATCACGTTCTTTCCTACGTCAGGTCTGTCAACGTGGGAACTATTTCGATGGGGGGGATGAAAAACAAACAGCTGATGATTCTAACTCACGTAGCCACAAACATTCAATAATATATGTGCGCACAGATGTATTCGGAGAGTGAAACAGAGGGATACGGGCTCGTATCATGCGACTTGATGAGTGCTTTAAAACAGGGAAAGTTGTCTGGATCATTTGCATTATTGGGAACGACATCAGGAATGGAGGATTTCGTGCACTCGGTCAGCGAGACACGTAAACGTGCTCATCTTTTTTCAGGGGAGAGGTCGGCCAGCCGGTGGTAGAAAGGCAAATTAATCGCAGCGAACGAGTTCAATTAAAGCGCCTGTGCATGTTACGTGAAAAAGAGATTAACCGGTTTGGTGAATGCTTGGACATGCCCAAGCAACTAACGATAATAAAGGTTTACATATGTTCCAAACTGTATCTTTTTCTCTCTCTCTCTCTGGGATATGTCAACAATATTGGGAATTACGCAGAACATGTCTCGCAAGTTCTGGCAATTGTACCTCTGTTGGCAAAGTGTAGAGTGCGACATTGGCAGTCAGTTCACCCAACAGAACGCATGTGCAAATGGGCCCATGAAAGATGGGCCATATTTACGATCTATGAGGAGGAGAATTCACCTAACCAATCGGATAGCGATGCCAGTTTGTTCTGGTATAATTTCGAAACACGATGAAAGACTCCATAGTACTGGAATTGTAATGAAATCCGACTATGCAGTCATCGCCCGCTTATGAACTGGAAGTCCGAAGACATAAAGTTGTTTCAGTAAAAGACCAATGCAATTAGTTGCCATCGAAAGCCTATTGTTTCTTTTCTACCTACTGCATACGATATTGATACTCTGCAACTGAGTGTGCTGTACTAAGCATCAACTTTGAGTGTTCGCGTAAGACCATTTTAACAGATACCCTACTCTCTTCTAACTCAATCGGCTACACCGTGTTTACGCTAGGACAACAAGACACGGTTTGACTTGATGACAAACATATCTGATAAAACCCCATCTGGCCGTTTACATATCTGCATGTGACGCAACCACCAACTGGATGTTGCATTTCATACTGACATGGCGCTACCCCTACTACAAGTGTATGTTTTATTTGGAAAAATGATGTGCACATCCACTGTGAAACCATGACACTTCTGATACCAAACCGAAAATCCGTGCATGGGAAAATAGAAAAGTTTATCAGGGCACGAAAAATATCTTCACATCGGGGTTTTTCGTCAAAATTAACTAATGGAGCGGGAATTGAATACACCAGATGTCGGATAAGAAGTTATTCGACTAACTCCTGGCATTCGCTTTATATTGAAAATTTCCGTTTTGTCCATTGCGGTCGGTCGAACCAAATGCGGTCCCTGGTGTTAGACTAAGCACGCTGCACAAATGTATGCCTGCATCATCGTTATAAATCAACCGATAGGTGGTACAAACGAGACACTCGAATACCACCATGCTCTCGATCTATCCGGCAATCTATTAGCTATGCAACTATGGCACCAACGTCCAATCCTCCTCCTCCTCCACCCCGGGTGCAACTCCCAAACTTCGCACGAATGGTGATCCATGAGCGCAATTCTTTGGTAGTTGGTAGTTGGTTGATTGGTTGGTTGGTGGGTTGGTGGTGGTGGTTGGTTGGTGGTGGTCATCGGGTCGTGTTTGATTTTACCTCTCGGCAGGATTTTTTTTTATTTTTTATCTCTCACTTTTTCAACCTGAATATAAAACGAATCTTGAGAAGAACCGAGATGCAAGTCATGCAGCCAGGCTCGGCTGAGAGCATTCTGGCGACCAGTTGACCATATTGGCGCCTTATTAGCGAGAAGCCAGCTGTGTCAAATTATTCGCAGTTTTCAAAACGTCCTGCCACAAAATGCCTACCCGTGTGTGCTCTTTTTTTCCCTGTGTGTGGTTTGTTTCAGCGGTCCACTAGGCCACACACACACACACACACACACACGCATACACATAGCAGATAGAGGGATGGACAGAACGAATTGGGCTATCTGTTTGATTCTTCTTTCTTTGAGTGCATGCGTGTGCTTATTTGCGTGCGTGCGTACGTGCGTGCGTGTGTGTGTGTGTGTGTGTGACGAGAATCAATATAAGCGAGAGTCGTACCCGTTAGCCATGCACGGGTGCGGATACGAGTATTGCACCCACGTGTCGCTATGGCACCATCGTGAGAAGTTACATCAGGATTAATGATCCCACAAAATTGTTTACACATTATCAGAACGGTTCTGACGTGTTGTTGCTCTTACTGGTGGCGTTGGTGGTAGTGCCAGTATCATCGTGGGTGTCTTTGTGATTGCCACTGGTCTAGGTAGACAGAACCGGGATTGATAAGGCTCGGATATACCTGGTTTCCTGAAAACCAAAACGTTCGATCTTCCCACAAGTGACCCCTCATCCCGACACTAAGAGAGCGTTAAAGAAACAAACAGGATTTCCAAACATGATAACTGATGCTAATATTTGTTATTGAGCCTAAACTCTTGTCAATTTAATTCCACACTTTTTTCTTATCACAGATTGATTCTTACTACTTTCGGTAATTCCGGCCTCATCTAAATTTTGTGAGATGTCCAAGAATATTAATACCTACTAAGTGACCAAGCTATTTAGGTCATTTCCAAAGCCTTTGTCGTAACTGCAGAAAAGTTATCTGTCAGCAGGGGTCGATTGTTTTGCGTCAGCCGCCCGTGACCTTGAAAATCAGTGACGGATAGGTGCAACATCATATAGTGAATTTCAGTGCATCGTTCAGAGCCTGCCGGCTAGCCTAATGGCTAAGACGTTCGAGTCGAAATCATTCGCCCCAGGTTCGCATCCCACTTCGGGGGGTAGTGGATGTGCACTGCTGATTATTCTTAACAAAGATGAAACACGGTGCTTCCATGTTTTCTCCATTGCGTGGATGTCATTTGGGGACTCATTTCATGATCTGCCTAATTGCCACGAGTAGAATTACTTTTATTTTTCTAAATGCTGGTAACTACTGTGGATACGAGGACGAATCGCTTGAAAAACCATGAATAAGAAGAAGGTCGTTCACCAACTCCGACCAAGTTGAAACGGAATCGAAATTATTGGTCAGTCGGCACAGTTCGCTTGTGTACATGTGTGTGGGTGTCTCAAAGACGAGTAGTCAAACCTTCCTAAGGCTCGGTAAATCATCTCACGACCAAATGTCCTACAATCGAAATCAACTCTGTTTCTGTTCCATTATTCATGTCACGACGCTGTTCAAACTGCAAACTGCCTGCTGTCACTCAGAGCCTAATTTGATCTGGTTTTTCTATGACGCCCTTTAAATTAATTATCGGCTTTCGTCATAGCTCTCAACGTTGCTCATTCACCTCAGCACTTCTCGGCTTCTAACGCTTTATCAGTTGGTTTTAGTTGAGTGTGAACATATTCTAGTGGTGTCTTATCTCCGTAACAATAACTTAAGCATTAGTCGAGTTAAGTTGATTTCCGTTGTATCTCAACGGGTTGGAACTCAAAGTGCCGACGCACATGGCATCAGCGACCGACAACCAGACCAGAAAGACGTCAGAAATTGGCTTGTGCTATACTGAACCTGCACGTAATTGGATTGTCCACTTTCAAGGTGTGTTCACTTTCTCATTTCACAATAAACTTCACAAATGTGTGTGTGTGCGTGCTTGCGTGTAGATTGGCGCCAGTCTCACTTGTCTTGTCAGTTGTTGTCGTTGTTGTTCTGTGAAATGATGAATTATTTACCAACCTCTTCCCGACATTCGTGTGCATCATCTCTACCATCGGTCACTGTTCCCAGATCCACTCAGTCATTCATTCACCTGCGCACGCAAAAGCAATCAGTAATCAGGCCCGAGAGATTTTCGCAATTCTTTATCAGTAGCAAGTGAACATTGACAAGGGTGATAAAAAAGTACACTAAACCCGGTTAAAAACGAAATACAAACTTAACATTTTGTTCGAATTAGATAGGACAGTAGCGGTCCCTTCGTGGGTAATCAATAATCATTTCGAATAAACAGGTAACAAATTCTCAGAAACGTATCAACTTAATTCTACTACTAGAACCCTCACTGAGGCTCGATTCCAATCGGATCTCCGTTGCTAAGTTGCACATTATATTGTTTGGTTTAGGGAACAACATCGAGTCAAAGCAGCAGAACTCAATAAATCTATCGATTATTTGAAGTCAAAAATCATTGAAATACCAGATGCCTTTCTCATCGATGGACACGTGACTAGGCGAGTAGATTTGACTGATGCCATTGCTTCGAGTAGACTCCAGAAGATGGAGCCACGATATGTTACTTTAGATATCCGTAGCTGTACGATGGTGAGGTGAATGTCGGTAGCAAGCATGTTAATGTCAAACCTATCACCACAGCTAGATTGCTAAGGATGTCGATAGTAGGCATAAACAAGATGAATAACAATGTGTACATAAAACTTGTCACCAACTGCACTCTAATCAATTTCGTTCAAGTCAAAAAGCATGTGACCTATAATTGATTTTTTCATTATTGGCGAAATGACCAACATGAAATTCAGTCCCGTTGTGCTACACATCTCACCTGTCGCTAGAGCGTGCGTGAATGCAAACTCGTGTATCATGCACATGCCACCCTCTTCCACGAGGACTGTCTTTTCCAAACCTACCGCACGGTAAGGTTATGCGGGGACATAGGATGAAAAGTGATTACCAAGTATGGTTTTGGGTTTGCCCAAAATAATTCACTGTTCCCATGTTATTCGTAAGTCATCCAAACACAAGGATAGCCTTGTCCCTACCTATGACAGAAAATGGTCATCCCGTTCGGAAAGGTAAAATAGAGGTATAATTCTGCGAGTAGCGAAAATCACATCAGGTGTTAATGTAAACAACGTGTCCTTCAGATGACACCAAGAAATTCGAACAATCTCTAGCAAGAGTTCCGTTAGGGCAAATCCATATTACTAATGCTCTTATCTATGCATATGATCTTCCATACGAAGAATCTCTTTTATGAGTATGAACTGTGATCACTTTGCAACTCTTATGATCACAATACAATACTAACCATTATTACATTAGATGATGAAACTTATGGTTTCGTAAGATACAAGCCTATGCTCGGTTCGCTCCAAATTGTCAGTTGAAATTTCGGCTACGAGGCACCTTCAAACACTTCATAACCAAGTGACCTATTAACAATCGCAGCATTCTGCTGACATTCCGTGTCCATAATGATACAGAAATTGATTTGACATTCGAGATCCACGACAGGTTTCTACTAGAATCCTACTCATATGTCAAAGATCTCAGATTATCATCCATTTTTTAATGACAAACATTGGTTTTGACTGTAGCTTTCTGAGATTTATTCTGAAAAATGATGTCGAACTTCATTGAGCTTACTATACTTATCAAATGTGGAATCTTTTTGAAAAGTAGACTCGTTCACAATTGACAACTATCAATCAGGACCTTGAACGGTAATGAGTGAGGCGAATTTACACGTGCATTATGAAATGACTTTCCATTGATATTTGACCAGCTTCGCCGTGCATCCCGAGGATGTTTCTAATGGTCAATGCTTGAGTAACCTGATTAACTTGAGTAACTTGATTTCATCAGAGAGGGCTCCGTCAACAGGTGGACACAAGCAACGCCGTACTTACGATGAACGGAAACTAGGACTCAGACTACTACATCAATGAGCCGCGATAATCGGACGGGTTCTAGTGGGCAGTCTGTCCCCGGAAGGCGACATCGAGTGCCACGAACAAAGCCGAGACAAAACTGGGAGGACCGAATGGCAACCCGCAGAGCAAGAAGACTTCTATCACATGAGGACCCGGTTGTTACTTCAATTACCAGTCCAGATAGCCCACATGTGATATTCCATTCGTTTTCACTAAGAAGCATACAAGTAAAAACAATAAAAGAAACGTCACTGTATTGCGTTTCTTAGGTGTTAGGATTTGTATAAAGTTTTGCCCACTTGTATGCGCTCTGGATGGCGAATGAAGAGGACTAACTAAGGCTTGGGAACGGTACCCTTGTCTGTCAGTCCATTGCGGCTGCAAGTACGCAACGAATGTTGTCAGTTTTTTGTGAGTGCTGGGAAAGTTGGGAACTGCCCACATTTAGTATTATCCTAATGTCACTAATACCATTAATATCGGAATAATCAGAAAAACTAGCACCTAGGGGGTGGGGAGGTGGAATGACAGTGTTTGTGAGGGACAGTCAAGTCTTCTTAACAAAACCAATAAGTGTTCCAGCAGTTGCAAACACCTTACTGGTCCATTTCTTTTGAATGCTATTCTTGTTAAACCGAACCTGTGAAGGTTTAGTCTCCTTATCTTGCGGTATCTTTACTTTGTGACTCGCTTCTTGCCAGGATCTAAATTTCTACTTCATGCCAAAAATGCTACCTAGAACGTAAAATAATGTATGCGTATCCCGCGGCATTACTATTGCTAAAATGACAATTGCGACGAAGTCAACGCCCACGATTTCATCTTGGGTGTAAATGCTCAAATTGTTTGTCTAAAAATATGAAATCAATTCCAAAAACCCGTCTCCTTCTATGCGAAAACAAACAATCAGCAGTATGAACGAACACAGCACAACGGACACTTGTTGAATTCCGAGGATCGTAACAGGCAGCAAATTTGTAATCCGGACTAGGAAGCACTCGTATGTGGCACTTAGAACTCTCGAAAAACAGGCGGGTGAAAAATCATTGAAACGAAATCTGCCCTATATGTAACAACCAACTGAAATCGAAATTGAACTGTGTACAGTGCGTCGAAGTCAACGGCATAGGCAAACAATAGAAGTCAGTCAGCTTTCACTGGATCACACATGTTTATATGGAAGGTGTTGCCATGGGACAAAATGAACTCGTGCACATAGTATAATACCTTTAAATCTATGCTTAGAATGGATCATTTGTATGAACATTATACACGTACACATAACTATATTGCTTAGTTATTCATAAAAATAGTGAACACCTATTCATCTGAATCTAGTCCAGTTCGTCCGTCTAGCAGAATAATATGCATTTTGCCAGGGAGTCGAAAATCGCCTTGGGAATGCATCATCAACAAAGTAATGGTTACCAACTATTTAAGTCCCCAGGTGTTTGGTTAATACTAATCCGTTATAGGTTCGCATATTCCACAAAACAGTCCCACTCAGGGTACACGTGACCCAATTGTTTCCCCAAACGCGACATTTACATTCAACAATAACGGAGAAAAAATATTACCTACCACTAGATCACCCAGGGAACCAATAAGTCATTAGCAAATTATTATGCAGTTCAGTCAGTCACATACGCCTATTACTCTGGACCGGCAACAATAATGGCCTGCCTTCATACATTTCCTTTAAATTTTTCATATGATATTGATTTCTGGCCTAACTTGATTACATTTTCCACAATTATTCGTGATTATTCCTCAATGGTAATTGGACGATTAATGAGTCACCGACTGGGGATAATCCAAAGGTTCGAACACTGACGTAACGACACCAACCACAAATTATTTCTCATCCACCTTCATTCCCTTAGACACTGTCCGATTACAGTTCTTTCTTCACTACTGAATGTCACTTGGAGAATGTTGATATTTCTATAACCGTTCAGCATGGTTTTATGGTAGCACCGCAAAGTGAACGGTATGGTCAGGATCGATAGTAGGCAGCGATTTCCCAAACCATCCTTGCGCGGTGGTGCAAGGCATATGCAACATAAAACCACACTGAAGATTTACGATCCCCTGATTGAGCATAAAGTTCGCCCAATTACTGTCACTGCTGCAACCATGTACAATGGCTATGCGGATTGTTACGAACATGCACTCGCTTCAGCAAAGATGGCAATTTCACGTAAGCCAGTCATTCGGTAAGTGTGGTTTCCCTGTGGCACTTAATGCGTTGGATGTGCGTTCATTTACAGCAGTAACGAGTGACGTTCGGAAGCCCGCCAAATTTACGCACGGAATGAGTGCATGCAAGTAAATGAATCTCATACGATCGTTTCTTTATAGATTAGTACGAACCAGTTGAAGTCATCTTAACTGTCACCACCACCATCACGACCGTCAATCGACGCGTAAAGTCACAATGCGACAGGTTAGCTACTGCACTCTAGATTGAGTGTTTTTGAACAACCTCACTCCCTTAACTCTCTCCCTCTCTCTCCATTATGCACGCACGTATACAGGTACACAATCGTGAACGCAGGCACATCAACACCTGTCAAAATTGTCACGAGTACGGCATACGCATTTGAGCTTCTCCTGTATCGTGAAGTTACAAGTTTATCTAACCAGTGGGCATACGGATGGAAACACCATTAAATGCCTTCAGTGAAGCACAGGTGCCAGTTATCGAGAACGAGAGATTGAGAAAAAAATGCGAATGCAAAGCATACAGCCGCATCCACACACCCGTGCGCGTGACTCCCAACGGTGAAGATGAGAGTGATGGTGTGGATGATGATGATGTTGATGATGATGATGATTGTGACGGTGACTGTGACGCGAGGACGGCGAGGTTGACAAGCTGACTTGACTGTGAGCGTGAAGGTCGTGAACGTGTGTTTGTGTGTGTGTGTGTGTATGTGCATGTGTACTAGTGTATGTGTGCATTTGTGCTAGAATGCATATGCACCAGCTTTATGACGGCAACGGAATAGCCGCATATATATATATACATAATATAAATACATTTCTATATTTGCTACCGTGCAGCAGATGCACGAACGCACGCAAAATCCCTATAGCGCGTACAACATTGACCTACTTCCCGACAAGCAAAAAACAAGAGTCCGTTTGCCTGCCAGCTTGCCTGCCAGCTTGCCTGCCGGAGAAACTGGCAGGTTCGATCAAGCATACACCTCCCAGGGAAATACCCCAATTCGACACTAATTAGCTCAATTGGACTGTACTCAATCATCAACTTACTCATTCACCCACTCATTCGCTCACCCACAGGCAGACGGGGACAATTCTGTGGACATGAGCTCACCGAGTCAATCAAGTAGTCACTCAGCAAGCCACTTACCAACATACAGTGAGTCTTTGCGCTTGTCAGATTCTAGGAGTGCTCCTATACGACCGGGGATTCGCGTTCGTACGTCCAACCCAAAAGTTCTACTCACGTGTATTCACTTTCCTCTGTGACTATCAACCCGTATGCTCAGGTAGTATGTTGTACACACAAGCATGTGTAACTATATCGGTCCCACTCATCACAGCTACGACAGCCTGAGACGACAGTGGCTCGAGAAGATGAATTAAGCGCAGCGGAAAACTGCCTGATGACAAGTAATCTCAGCTTGGTTCTATTCCTATCACCATGATGTTTTCGGTTTATATGCTACTTAGCTGAATTCAAACAAAGTTTCGGATACTGGTGATACAAAGCACACAGGACCTAGACATGACGGTTATGTGAGTAAAGGTAGTACGCTCCTGGTACCAGTCAAATAAAAGGCAATTCTAGGACAGATTTAGTTGCGTTAAGAAGAAGCCTGTTAATTCCGCGTTGATGAAATGAGGCAAACGAACAAGTTACCCTGCGGTTTTCAAACAATGGCTTGTTAGGTTTGCCTTTCATTTGACTCGGTCAAGACAATTCGAATCTCGATATAGGAGTAGACAGTTTTCAAATGTTTCCAGTGTCTGAGGGCATTTATTCCCCTTATCGATCATCGGAATGCTATTTTTGGGCAGAAAATTGCGTGATACTCGTGAATCGATGATAAATATGAGCTCAGCATCACTAATACCAAAAATCCACGTTGTTCTACCACCGATGGACAAGAGGTGAAGACATACTCAAACCTTGCAACGGTTATCTTTTCAGGCTTGATAAATGATATCAAGTACCCAGTACCCCTAATCAAACGGGCCATTCTAGTGACTCTAGCTTACCACTTGGTGTAGTATACAGAAAATAGTTTTTATTCGATCAAACAAAAGCAGTTGCTACAAACGACAATATCCGGATTGTGTACAACAGTAAACGGTTTCGGTGCTGCGTACTGGTGTTACAGTTGATCGATATTTGCCATTGATTATTGGATACGATTTAGCACATTTAAAGAATGCAAAATTTTACAAACACTCAAATGATATAACCGTACATCTCTCCTTGTAGTTGCCTAATTCACGCCCTGAATATATGTGGACAGTACAAAATTCAAGGTTATAAATCCCGTTGAGATCGAGGCTTCTCACGTCTGGATCAATTAGGCACTTGTCAAATCTGCTGGAAGCATGCCATTATCGTAGATCTTTGAGGTATTATATTCCAATAAGAGATGAAAGTTGAAATTCAACGGCGTTCAAATACAAACAGCCAAGGCCGAATAAAGGTAGCACCGTCGTGGTTTGGTTATAAAATATGGAATTTACTTGGTTTCGTCATCCGCATTCAATCGGAATAACCAGTTCCTGGTTAAAGATAATCTACAACACGATGGGAATGCTCGTAGCTAGGAGGCAATGTACGCCGAAAGAAGGAAGAATTTTCTGTTTTTCTGCCTACCATTCAACTAAAACAAACCACCTCATTCGCACACACCCTACTGTCTCGTCCAGTCTCGAGAACCTTTCATTAAACCAGTTCTTTGATTTCACTGCGGTTGGTCTAGTGTTACATCCGCAATTACTTTCTCGACCGGGAGTCAGCAACTTCTACTCAAAGTTCAAGTAGCCGAATGTCCGTACTCCAACAAACTGGTGAGTGCCACTGCCCTTGTTACGCAACCCAAATAGACTACTTAATATGCATTTGTTGAAAACGGACAGAGTTAAGCCGAATTTTTAAATTATCGGATCTATTCACTTCATTTATCAATGAAACGGCAATGTATATTATCTTCGGGAAAGTGGTTGCGCCCAACTGAAGATTAACAAGTGGTATTATCTATTAGTAATTTGGGTTAATCAATGAATTTACTTGCAGGTGAGGAGCAAAACATCATCCCGGCCTTTGTCTAGGCTCGTAACCTGTATTGGGACACTGGCGGACCAGGTGACATTTAACCATGAAACGGTTTCCTGTCTGTTCATAGCCAGTAGACCAGTCGTGAACTTCCCCTCGAATATGCCACCAGGGTCGTTATGTCCAGACTACACATGGCCGAAAGGAGTTGATTGAGAAAGTTAGGCAGACGGCCGGACTGAGTGACTGACAGTGGATCCGCCGATCAGTTTCAGTGTCAAAATGATCATCCACATAAACAGTATCTTTGCATAGCTTACGTTTTCAGACCAATGAATCAGCCACGTAGCACTGCATCTGTTTTTTTTATTTCTCTTCAGAGCGATGGTTACCAGCCGATACCGAGGATACTTGGCTATGCTGTCCATCAGTTGATAAGTAAGGCATATCTGACGAAAAATTGCGCACGCATATTGATGCTGATATGTCCTTAATCCTCCGATAATACCGCAGGTTCGTTTACTTTGGCAGGAAACATCTTCCAGTCCGATCAAAAGCAATTCCCATCACAGACTATCGGTGAACCAAAAATCATAACCAAACTGAGTATCACGGATGACTCTAATGTTAATTTTTGGAATACTAACTACAACTAAATACCGTTACCCAGTCGACATGGTAATTATGGAGCTTGACAGTTAGTAACACTACACGGATATCTCAATTAACTATTGCCCTTGGACTTCTGGTACTCAACTTTTTAGGAGTAAATGTTTATTCTGAATGCGAACCGATAAATCCGATGCCATTTTGTTCTCTAATTTATACTGCTTTATCTTGATTTTAAAGATGTGATGTCTCGGAGATAGTGTTGCTTCCAAAAAACGAGCTACCAACTGGGAATCTACTGCTGACAATGGAGCTGGAAACCAGGAGTGCATTACCCCGAAGTCACCATGTTAAACTGCTTGCCACTCGTCACTGTTAATCACTTTTGGAAGTGAACACACTACACCTGTTGTTCGAAGCAAAATCTTTGGTATTTTAATGAAGCATGTGAAATCACCTTTCCAGCGTACACTTCGTGCGCTTTCTCAAAATGTATGGAAACCCTTATGGAGAGCGGTACCCAGTTATTCTTGGCACATCGATTGACGGTGACCCGTGACTGCTCGAAATTGACATGGGTTACTAAACGATGACCCCAGGATGTTCAACTGTGGAAAAGACGACACTTTGCCATTGAATAGGCAAACTTGCACAGGCGACTTCTAACCTAGTGGACTGGTGGTAAAGACGAACTAAGACGAACTGTCAAAGTCGCGAAAGTGACAGGACGCGGAAAAATGTCATGCGAAAGTCAAAAGGAGTCGTGCCGGCATGCAAGTATACCATTGTCGTTTTTCAAACAGTCAGCTTGATAACCCGTATCGAAAAATCTACAGTTTGAGTTGCCAGTGAAGATAGTGAAAACAATAAAGCAACAGGAATGTAGAACAAATAAACTAAAGCAAAAAAACAAAGGAAAGAAACCAATATGGAGTGTCTAGCTACTTGGAATGCAAATCTTTTTCGAAGGTAGGCACGAAAATGATCAAACACAAGGATGTGTTTGATGTCTAAACTTAAGTTTTTCCTATACTTCAACAAACGTGGACGCCGCTTGTTTGTGGCGACCCAGTGGAATGAACACTGGCCATCAGTCTAATGCCGATCTCTTTGGAGGATGACAGCAGTTCGCATTCTTTAAACCCTTGAACAGATCTGATCTGTCAAAATTTTATAACATGCTATCTCATCTCAGTTTCAGTAGCTGCATTCTGTCTATGGGACTAAAGAATCCAGTCCAAGCGCTTACTTTAAACTCCATGTATGCCTTAAAACTTTATCTGGACAAATGAGATACTATATTACCCGAATTTATCGTCCCTATATTGGTTTACTGCTTAGAATAGAAACTAGGCAATTCGACTTAGTTGCCCGAGAATTGGACGGCCGAACTTCCGTTCACCTGAGAAGTACATTTGTGGAAATCCCTTTTTCGAGTAACAATGGTGTAACGTTCCAGCGCGTCAAGCGATCCATTTTTAATTCAGTCTCAGGCGAGTTAAGTGCTTCTGCTCAAGCGCTGTACGTTCTCGTTATCCGAATAGACACTCTTAAGCAAAACGGAATATCAAACGGCCGTCTCGGTACCTCTCACACTATAGTAGAACTGGTTTTCAGCAATTCCGGAGACGAGAAAACAAAAGAACCAGTGAAGAAACCAGAAAAAATGTGACCGAGAACGATAGATTTCCGTAGGGGAGGAAGTGGAAACCTCCGGAGAGTAAAACGATGTTTCTCATTTGGGCTGAAGCGTTCTGACTAGTCGATATACGAAGTAAACCCTGTAAGTTGTTCAGTTACGACTTAGGGCTAGATTTTTCTCCTCAGACAAATAATTTGTTCATGTATCACCAACACTACTCTACCTAACTTATCTCACTACAGTTCACAAAAGCAATGACTTAACCAACAATTCCTGTTTAGTGTCGGAATCCATGTGTGTATGTGTGTGTGCATCTGACGGATAGTTTTGTGAAAATAAAAACGACGAAAAATTAATCCAAGTACGAGTGAAACAAGGCAGATGATATTTTGATTCACACCAATTGTTGTGACAAGTAGAATCGGCCAAGTCTACTACTTGTCACTAACTAAATTAATTACCTAATTACCAGTCAACTAACTAACCAAATAACTCACTGACTGACTAAATAACTAGCCTAAATCACGTTCTTCATTGCAAGTATGATAGAAGCTAGTAAAATGGACATCGGAGACCTCTTTATCACTGGCAGAACAGAAGAAACGTCAGATCTAAGACAAAGTGCACAGATAGCGGCAAGGGGTTGATTCGTCAAACTGGACCAACCCAACGTGACTGAGAGAAAACGGCTCAAACTATTCTTTTTATTCGTCCTAGACAATCCACAGAGATTTGCACCCAACTCGGGCAATAATGTTTGTCAACTCCTGGATCAGACGACTGAGCACAATATTACTCCAGTGATCTCTCTTTTAATTCGTTTATTAATGAAACAACGATGCACATCAATTTTCAGGAAGAGGGCCACGGCCAGCAGAGGGCTGCCAAGTGGGAAAGTTGACCGACGGTGGGAAGATTCGAACCCGCGACTTTCACGTCTGGAAGCCACAATCTCATCCGTCTGGCCACCGCTATGACGCAATTAGCATATACATTCAATAGGAACAAGGACTCACCAAAAAGCGACACTATCGGTGGCAGCAATATTAGGCTGACATTTTGGTCATCTGTCTCACAACAGCTCCCAAACTTTGTTAGCGTCATCAAAATCGTTGATTTTATTAAATGCATATTGCAGTATAAGTTTCAAAATGGCGTTTACCTTCTTTATTTATTCACTCCATGCATCACTCGAGCATATACAGGCACGACAACACCCTGTAGAACACTCGACGATTTGCATAGTCTTGGGGCCCAATTAATTCTACGGTCGTCATCGAGCGAGTGTCAAATGTACGAAATGAAGACAATCCAATGAAAGTCGAAATATTAAGCCTTCTTAGACAAGGTAGTTGAACTGTTGACTGGAAAACACAAGAGGCTGGCTGTTCACGATTCGCGGTCCCGTGTGAGGACAAGGGTTACCAAGGAGGAAAACCGAATGACCATAACAGATTACAAATAGGCAAATCAGCTGATGGAAATGTCATCTTCGTTGAAGATGAGGCGTTAGCAAACTGGATGCACCGGAACTCAAGAGCCGAGGAAAAGGAGATGCATGTGTTTATTGCTGTCGATCAGCAATGTATAAATGAGTGCACGTCTGACTGCAGTGATGGAGATTTCAAAATTTAGAAATGACTTAAACCCTTCAGGCCAAAAGCATTCGTATATAACAAACACTGTAACCGTAATCTGTGGTTTGTATCTATATTTCGTTCATTTTACAGTCTGAATGACGACAATAGCATGGAGGCGATGTCAACCAACCTTGGATGTAGTGATTTGGGTTCTCTTGGTGTTTTCCGACTTTTCATTCTCAGGGAGTTCCGATTTCGATGTTTACTAAGGTAACAATATGATGTCCAATGATAGAGCCTACACGAAATAGTCAACAAGCCAACATTTGCTAGCGGTCGCCTGTCTCAGTGTTGATTACTCAAGGTGATCAACACGTAGACAAATGCCCAACTGTTTTAATTAGCTTATGCTATTGGGCAGTAAATAATTACTCGCGACAATTTAACTAGGTCATTGATTTTTCGATACACTCGAGACTGAACGCGATTTCCGTGAACTTCAAGGGGCCTGCGACCTTGTTACGACTTGGCCCTAAGTTACTGATCTTTATACCTTCATTCGGATACTTTTTTGGTGAATGTCTGATGGTGATTTCATTCTTATTAACTAGGATTTAAGATGCAAAAGCTTCCTTGAGGGTCATGATTCTCATGCTTCTTGTTAGATCGTACTTACATTCACTAATACTCGGCTCGTTTAGTGCGTGTCAAATCATTCTGAATTTTTGTGATTATCTTTCAGTGAAAACCACCAACAGCAAAAAATGAACAAAACATTCACAAAAGGTTCATACGCTTTGTCCACGTGCATTTTCTCGTAAACAAGAACCCCTGACCACTACTGATCGGTCAACTGTTTGATTACCACGCACATCCACAAAGAGACGTCGTGCACAAAGTAGTCATCTAGACTGGTCGAAATTCTTGGGAATTTTGTCGGTTCATCAAACAAATTATATTTCTTATCGGAATTAGGTTCTCATTACAATACGCCGTGTTTGGACAAGCTACTGCCTATTGCCACGTTGTCAACTGTTTGATTCTAGCCAACAAAGTGGGGAAATTAAACCATCTCCGTTGATCAGAGAATCTAGTCACATGAACTGACGAATCACACTGACCGTTTGTGTGTATGTGCATGTGCGCAACTGGCCACGGTCAAACAACTTAACTGTGACACTGCATATTTTGTATCGTTCTGTTCGCCCAAAACGATGTGAACGATCATCCACCAGTCTGTCTGGTTTCTAGTTTCGATGCTTTAACACCTTTGAACGCAGGTAAGTCACAAAGTTGAGGTCTTTAAAATCATCACGTTTTGTTCCCTTGTTCTCTGTGACACATATTCACTTGAGGCTAAAAGTTCAACGGGTGCAAATAAAGCCAATTCAATGCCTCCCAAAACCAGCAAGGTAAAGTGTCACATTGAATGCATCTTTTCAAACCAAGTTCTAACACCGTTGGATGTGTTTTCAAGAACCGGACAATTTGGCAAGAACTTCTCATCCTCATAGAAACAAAGCGGTCAAATACGCTATTTTCTTATAACCTCCAAAACGGCGAATGAAAACTACGTGTTCCTTCTTTTGGTTGTACCTTTCCACTGCATGCATACAAATATCTAACCGCTAGGCAGAAACACGCATCTGATGCGAAATGCCATTTGACTGAGTTCACATGCGGGACAAATATTTACCTTGATATCTTTCTTGATGATCTCGAATTACGTTACTTTATTCATGTCACACGAACCCCCAAGTGTGAACCAGACCGACGAAAGACTTGAATCATTGTGCATCAACTGTGCGTCGTAAGTGGAAAACATTTAGCTCGATGGATGGACATCTCGTCAAAAGACAAATGACACATTGGAATGCTCTTATTCCAAAAAGTCATCTACGTACGAATGCATAGAATCACGAGTCAAACATCAATTTTTTTCACTCACTACATCGAGTCTTGCTGCTCTTGGTCACGCTTCGTTCTGCACAAACTGTGCTGTTCAGGCCACAATGCCACTCTATCGTGGGTAGAGTATGAAGCTTTGTGATATTGTTGTGTTGCTTACCGCTAGGATCACAATGACAATTACTGGGATGTCATTTGACTCCCAATCAGCTACTCATTACTTGACTCTAACTTAGGCCTTGCGCTTCTCAACCTCTACGACACCCCCATTTCATTCCCCTGCATCCTAGTCTATGTCCACCACCATCATCATTTCGATTCGTATCACTGTCATCATCCTGGATATCGTGACAGTCGTCCTCTAGCCCTAAGCAGTAGCAAGTTAAAAGACAACTGACATATGAAGGCTGGAAGTGAAAGGGTGACAAAAAAAATTACCAAATTCCTCACTCTGGCCGATACACAAGAATTCACAAGACACTAGTCACCCTAGCAAGTTTTTCTACCTGTCCGTGCTTGTCAAACTTTGCTCCTGTTAAAACAAGACAATCAAAACTTTGCCAACTGAATAAACAAACTAAAAAGAAAGTCGTGGACAGCACGTGATCGAATTATTGACCGTGTATACCCTACAATGTTTAAAGCGATTAACTCAGTACAGCCTATACTGCGTAGACAAGTTCAGTTTGTTTTGAGAAATCCCACTCCGCGATCTCGACTGCATGTTAAATTTCATCCCAACGAATCGTTTAGGGGACTCAAAGCGCAGGCGCTGAGATCAGAACATTGTGAAAACCTGCATCAGTTTGTCTCCTTTCATTTTCAGGAACAGAACCGAACAATTGCATTGTTGGTATCTAACGACTTGTCGAATGTTCTATCTGTACAAATTTTTAAGTACGTTGCGGATGTTTTTCTTTGACAAACAGTTTCAGCTTAATTCGACTTCTCACCTTTGTTAACCTGTGTAGTATTCAGAGCCTTCCCTCCTCAGTTCGACCCACAATTCATTTAGTTAAATTAAATGAAATACTTCAGGTACGTTGATGGTACTGAAAGGTTTGGGATCTATGCGAATTAAATGTTAAGTACAGCGCAAACCAAACTCTGAAAACTCCCAACATGAACCACGAAAAAACACCAATATTTAAAATCCTTGAAAAAACTCACCTCTACTCGTATCTGCTATCCGAATGAGCATCCGATCCTTAACGCCCTCCTCGGTCCTAGAACCGACTCCGTCTAAGTACATAGGTGGTCCGCTCACATTTCTGATTGCGATAACACATTACGTCGCAATCTGATGTAAGGTACACTGTCGTTAATTCTTCTTTGTCTTATCGTGTTCATCCCGCCTTACTGTAATTCACCAGTGTAGTCTTTTCCCCCTACTAAAGGAGCTTTTTCATATACTCTACAAGAGAATTCCCACAATCAGCGGTGGTTCTTCTATTCCAGCTTTTTATCTTTTACTTCCTTTATTAATGAAATAACAATGTACGTCATATTTCAGGAAGGGGGCCGCGACCAACAGAGGGCTGCCAAGTGGAGAAGTTGACCAGCCGCGGAAGGATTCGAACTTCACATCCAAACGCCACGACCTTATCCACTTGGCCACCGCCGGCCGACTCACTTATCAGCCGATCGTGCTCTGCACACTATAGCATAGGAGAAATTTTCCACTATTCAGCAGATCTCATCCATCTCTTGCCTAATTAGGTATTTTCCTGTCGATCGCATTTATTGACTGATTCCTTCTCATGATTAATGTTCGCGTTGCCGTTAGATAGTCGATGATTGGGAGCTGGAGAATGGAGAACCTGACGTATGTGATGAATCACACACACACACACGCCGTTTTCTTCGTTTTCCATTTCTGCTTCGCTATTTTCGCCCGTCCCCATTGTTCTGGTGGCATACGATCTGTGCTCAAACTACCATAAAACATACAACATTAATGTTCACCACTGATCTCTTACCTTCGCCCAAATATTTGGCACAAATTCTTGTTCACTAGACCCCGTCCCAACCTTTTCTTTTCGAAATCTCAATCCACTTCGAAGTTTACCACCTCAGATTCCCAACGTTTTTGGAATACAATACAATACAATACAATGCGGCTGTTAGTTTCGTAGAGCATAATCGGTTGTTAGAAATCAACGGAATTTTTCAATACCCGTACAACTTCAGTACACTTCATCATAGTGAATACCATTATCAGACTTAATACCAAATCACTTTGGGAAATTGGCCGTTTAAATTGAGAATGAAATTCAATACTTCATTTCAATAGTGTTTAACACTTTCAAGTAACCAGCTGAAGTCATCAACGATTGAACCACAAACTCCGACGTCCTTTGGCACGAAAGAGACACTGATGGAATCTCCCAAAAATTTCATGCAGTCATCTGAGAGAAGGAAACGGTTCCCTCGAAGTTGCCATTTCGTTAAAAATATTGTTATTATTAGTATATCCAACGAAAGGCTATCTTCCCGAATGTAGTCATGTTGTGTGCAGCAAATGGCAGAACTTCGCTAACAGAGATTGGCCCTGATCCTGTTCTGACTTCATACCTGATAGCGGCTTCTGGGCATGTGATTATACTGTCTTGAAGGGTAGGTGTACGAATCGAAAACAACCAATGCATTAATTTCACACACGAAGCAAAACAATTATCGTACCAAGCCTATGACCAATCCCTCGGGTTGCCGCTACCCCACTTACCATCTCGATTCATGCCCACTTCTAGGCATTTGCGTAGGCGACAAGCGCGACACTGATTCCGGTGCGACTTGTCAATGCGACAGTTCCCGGCGTTCGGTTTCCCCCCGACTGTGGAACGATTTTTGCACACATACTGACGATTGCGACGAATCGAGCGCTTTGTGATTCAAAAGCGGGGGAGAACAGAAACTGGACTTTGTGAATATATAAGATAGGATGATCACATGTGTGCTTATTATGCGTGGCAAACTGAAACGCGGTTCATCATCACCTCGATGTGAAACCCATTTTCAAATTCAATTTTTGCATCGAACTTTAACCTGACGAAGCAGTACACATTCCCAGTGCAAATTGGAATCACCAACGTGCCTCACACCGTCAATTTGTATTACTAATCCATTTCTTGCTTTGCTAATGAAAAGAGAGCGTGCATCATCCTATTGAAGAAGGGAATTGTGGTCAACTAATGGCTGCCAGTTGTGGAAATTGATCGGTTTGCGGCGCGTGAATAGACTACCGATTTGCACAACCATAAATCTTGTGTTCGATATCCTCCCACCCTAACCCGAATGTGGGGTATACACGGAGGTGCACACGGGTTAACACTAGGGTACCAAATTTCTCAATGCCTCCGTAAACGGATTACGAAAATGACGACAATGTTTTGACGACTGTCGCGAAACAGGGGGTCTTTTACCCAGTTACAATTATTGTGCAGTTTGCTAACTAGCTAACCGAGGATTGTCTCGGAGTTGGGGAAAAACCGTTGCATTGTCAAAAAAGTTCCAATCCAACGGCGAGCAATTTTATTGAATTGCGTTGCAAAATGCTTGAGTTTATTTTGGGCACTCAAGTTTTCTAAATTCTACGCTCAGACTGCAAATTTCGGTTCATTGTCCGCATAAACTCGACCCGTTCTCCGAGACTGTACCCACCAATTAGGTCTCTGTGACGATCGGATTATACTGTGAAAACATGAAAGACAAAATCAGCACGGTAAAGCGGGCTGAGAAAGCAGGACGATCATCGTAACAACAGCAACAACAACAACTACTACTACTACTTCTACTACTGCTACTACTACTACTACTACTACTACTACACCAGCAGCAGAAACAACAATAACGCCAACAACGGCAGAAAAAACGACAACAATAGCAGTCACAAACAACAGCGACGGAGACAGTGTGCTTGACCCTTGATACTGTCCATAAATTGGCTCAATCACTGCAACTGCATAGCGGATTGCGAGTTGCGAAAGTAACCCCTTGGGTTATTTTCACCTTTCGTCGCACTCACATTTGCAACAGTCGACGTCCCGAAACTGCATATCCCAGTCCAGTGCACATACTCAGCATCACATTCACACGTGCAATAACAAAACATGAGTTTATGGAAAGAAAAGCTTCAAGAAACGGCTATGTGTTAGACAACAATAAACATCCAAGATGGTAAACAATAAATTTGTTTAGTTTAGTTTAGTTCGACCAAAAATAGTTCATTCCGGCAAACATACCTTAAAAAATCCGGCACAGCTGAATTCACCCAATTCCACGAAATTGAGTAGAGCATCACAAACACGTGAGCAAGGGAATGGACGGGTGGGGAACGGTGGAACACAACGTTTAAAGACCATGAGAACCAGATCAGAATGGCGTCGAAATTGACGATAATGATAATGATGATGATGATGATGATGATGACAAGTGTAATGGAGATAACGGTTGTGATTATGATCGAACAACGATGAACAAAGGGAAGAACAGCAAATGAAATGAGCAAATATACATGGCAAAGCGGATGCTTGGTCAACCTAATTGTTATAGGTCATGTGTTGCCAAGTTATCGCTGAAGTAAGACCAGAAAACTTGCGTGTCCTAAGTAAATATTATCCGGGTCTGACGAATCAAGCTCTCAAAGATACTTTCCTATTTACTGCAGAGTCATTGTATAAGTTAATCACCGTTCTCCCCAAACAACCCAAACTTAATTAATTATCCGAATTCCTTACCGGATTCAAAATGTTTCTTTTGAATATGGCAGTGTGATATCTGTCAAAATTTAGCTCAGTAGTTTGCCGTTAGACTGACCAATACTGTTCATTTGACCTATGCCAACCGCGTGATAGAAACTTTCGACTTATGTTCCTATGACTCATCCAAGGCGAAATTCTATTCGTCCATGAGAGTGAATGATATTGTCGCGTCTAATCCGATAGGTCACCCTAATGAAAAAGGAAAACAGTAACTTTTGACTAATGTCGACTATTCACGGAACTCCAATATACCACAAGATAGTGTGATTCAAACACATCTTTCCTCGCCCATTAAGAGATCAGGAAAGTACTCCCGTGATACGAATCAGCTCAGGAGTCGAGTAGTGTGTACCGGTTCCTGGAACGCTTAATCGCAGTGTATCGAGTTTAGTGGACTTCTTTATCTGGGCCAAGTATTTCACATGACGAGCACTAGTCTATTGAGCCGTTCCCTATTTTCCGTTCCTTCCACGGAATGGTAGAAGCCACGCGGAGTTCAACATATGACGCGGAAGCGTAGAATAAGGAAATGTACAGGCGGCTCACCAAAAGTATGTACTTCACGTCCCTGTGGTTGGAATCCGAAAGATCCGTCTATCAGTTTGCTGGAGACGCTGAAGGATGTGAATGGTAGCCACTGTTATGTCATTTTCTGTTGAAAACATGTGGGTTTGTACAGTTAGACTCTACCTTCCATGTGCTGGCTACTATTGACTATTATATGCCCACCCCTATAGTCTACATCCACCTTGCTCATTCATCGTGTGTTGCAACATGTAACTTGGGCAGAAAGTCAGCCATCAGTGATCCCGCCTTGTTGATAACCAATGAACACCGAAATACGATAGTGACGATCGAAACCATCGTTCGCCCAGCCGACAAAATACGGTTTGGATGTACATTAAATAGGCTGGTGAGATAAGGACGACAACCATTGAATGGGTTCAGTGAAACTGAAGAGCTGTGAATTCATGCTCATTCCTTGATTTCTGTCAATACTCGTCTATACTTTTGTATCACTCGACTCAGGTACTCGCTGTCAGTCGCGAAAATTCAACATCATGGTTCTTAGCTATTTGGCGCCAAACGATCTCCACATTTGTGGTCATTATGCTAGCGCAAATAAACTGATGGACATATATTGTCGGATTAGACAGCACAGATTCACATGCGGCTAACAAGCTGTCACCGAAACAGCTTAACAAGACCAAATCAACTCTGTCGATCAACATTAGGTTCATAGCGAGGATCGTCGATTTCCCCGAGAATCGCCACTCATGGACTCGTGAATGATTGCGATGAGCACAGTTCAGCCTAGCTCATTTGCCTGGGCAAGTCCAGACAAGCCTGAGACCCTAACAAATTCAACTGTGTCTCGACGACTTGCCACTCGATGATGCAGCCCTGACTGAGTTGGGAATTTCGTTGTTGAGTTTGTGTGCTGCAAGCGAGTAGGCATCCATGCACGTTCATGTTGGGGTGAGGAAGTAGGGATTTTCGTTTTGCCCATGCTATATATATGATGCATATGAACGCCTGAAGTGATATATCGAAAAGAAATTTCTTCGCATTCAAAGCTTCTTAATGTGTTTGTTTCGTCCCGGTTTCTGACCGCTTCCCTATCTTGGCACGCCATGAGGAAGTGTCTCAAAACTACGAGTTCCGCAAATGCAACAACTGAAATATTCGGAATGTAATCTTCGGACAAACAAACGGCGAATTATTTTAAAACTCCAACAGCCAAGTTTAACCTTTTAGATTTGAATACTGCAACCTAATAGATGGACAGACTAGTCACATTCCTATGTTAAAACATGCACTGCTTATGCTGAGTAGAATAAGTTACTCACCAAGAGCAGGTCGGAATACGTGAAAATCGCCAGGAATTATACAAAGTACCAAGTATAAATATGGTTTTAATTTTCTCGGATATATACGTATATATGACTTGGCCCCTACGCCTGTCTCACTATGACTTCCTCCTAGTACTGGCTGCGTTTTCTGGGTAACCCTATGTCAGCTATGCGTTTGCAACAATGACAGCAATACATGGGTTGCGGGTTTGATCCTAGTCTGTATTCCGATAACGATTGCGAGTCCGGCGGCAATACTATTAACCTGCTATCGAGAATCGTAGATTGCATACACCGTCCCTCCGCATATTTCGTCAGATACGTACAAACACATCTTCTCGGTCGTTACTTTTTCTAAAAGCGTTAGAGTTTACAACTCTTTGATCAGAGACGTAAGTGCTGCAAAACCGATACCCGAGTCTTAATGATCTGCGATCCCTGCTTCTGAATCTGGTGCCTAAATGATCAGATATTTCCAGCAGCGGCTCGAAGCAAAACATGGCAAGACAATTTCCCACTCCGTTCCGGGTGAATCATAAATCGATAACGTGGTGGGTGAGCAGCATGAAAGAAATAACAACTAAACAAAAAGATGAATGTTCGAGAAATTATCTGTTTTTCACATTATGTTCTGACAATATAGTGTCAGTAAGTACGTTGATGATTGATTTTCATCTATAATCTCTGGCATAAGCTTGATCACCCGTAATAGGGTACTTACACTCTACTCAGGAGTCTCTTTTCGCATCCAGGTGCCTGAGCATTGTCGGGATGGGTGTCTTAGACTCTGAGTTTGCCATTTGCCCTAAATGATTCTCGGAAGGCTCCTAAGTGATCGTCGTCTCAAATAGACTCTGCTGAGGAAGTCTTACGCACTACCTTCGCTTGGCGGTGCCAGGACGAAGGCGAATGACCGGAGCCCTCAGCCAGGCTGACTGATCAGTGATAATCAGTCTAGAGAAGTTGGTTAAACCCTGATTCCAAACCAACCACAGGCAACGTACGAAACACACGCCTGTACAGTGCCGGCATCCACAGTAAAGGAGCGTGCCGTGGACCCAGGTTGTCTGACCCCTCCAAAGGGCGTATGAACTGAACAAAAGTCACTGATCTCGAGTGAGTTACGTGACTCTCAGATCGTCCACTGCCTTGTCGGCTAGGCTGTTTGGTAAAAGGCTCGGGGTTGCGTAGCCGAAGTCAATCCACTATTTCGGTTCGGGCAACCGGGTAGTACCAAACCGACAGAGAACTCATCGATCCCGATGGATGACCGGCGATATCCCGATGGAACGCAGAAGAACTAGCATGTGTTGTAAATTCTTCGCATTTTTTCTCGTTCTTTCACTCTTTTTCCGCTCATTCTTTTCCATCCTTTCCCATGATTCCGATGCCACATTACCTGTATTCATATTTGTGCAAAACAAATAAGTAATAAGTCATTTTAACCTGAATATTAAGTAGAGGTATTCTAAACCAAAATTTGGCCCAATCAGATTACGCAAAGATCACCTCGACTTGAGGCCCGGATGTAATTTCTGCACCAATGCCTGAATCACATCCAGATTAATATTCGCCTGATCTCGTCTTACTAGAGTCACGAGTTCAATAGCCGGCGCAAATGAATGCATATATCTGAGCTAGGGTTTCCCAGAGATCCTCGACAGAGTGAGGACCAGAGGTCCAAGCTGCCAACCATGTGACTTGGATCCCGTGAGGCGGCAACCAACTTTTGGCTACACGGAATTTGTGAACCGTTGTAATGTCTTATTAGAATATGGCATTTAGTTGATTTCTGGGGTAATTCATAAAAGAACTTGATCCTATGCTCGGATTCATGTACTGAAACTCCAGCCAAAGATTGTCACCCGAAGTACTTCAGGTCAGTATGAACTTTTCCCTCTAATTCGTTATCTTAAACACCTCCAGATTTTTCTCAAGCATGGTTTACTAGTGTTCTCCGTCATATGGGTTGTCTAAGGTGAGTTTTCTTCTTACGTATCGGATGAACATCGTTCTACCGATTTGTTCTTGCTTTGCGGAGTTCAGTGTAGGACAGACGACTTTCTGTGTTCACCTGAGTTTACGATGTCTTGGTTGAAATATGCATTGGTAGAACAGTTTCCCCTTTTCCATTTACAGATTATGGGGCCACTTTATTCTTTGTTGTGGACTATAACCAGGCATTGTTGCTGAGACATGGTGTCCCAAATGGTCAAGATTTCAGTGAAGTCCAAAGTCAATGGGAACGGGAGTATTAATCATGTGGTGTTGCAGTGCACTCTTACCGATCCAGTGGCTACAATGCCCATGAGAGAGGTCTTATTTCGAATTCCGCATCGTTGTTACCAAGGTGCTAGAACCAAGGCCACCGCGAGAACACCTAATGAGTCAGTGCATAATGGTCCTTCCAAAGTAATGGTCTAAGCACGCAGTCATTCTATGAGACCGCATGTTTATATATATATATATATATATATATATATATATATATATATATATACATATATATATATATATTTGAGGTTAGGCGTACACTGGGTTATAATGTTTATTGTGACATTTCGATCAAAACTTGGACTCATTGCCAAACGTAACTGAGTGACAGAAAGCCGTGAGTTTTTGCACATCCGTTTGCGGATCGGACACCTTTATGGAATCACTGGTTTGATCGGGTTGATAGCATCTATTATATGAATGAATAGTTGCTAAAAGGTGCCGAATGACACGCATGAGGCAGTTCAGTGTTCTCGTGTAAAAGTTTGGCTTTGAGCTCTCTCGCGGAAGCCCACCCAACCTCAACTGCATATGCTAAACGAGTCGCATCGGTGACTTACCTCTCGATAAACCTATCGACCCAGTGTGATGAAAATCCACATCAAAATTTGTGACAAACTTGACTAAGGAAATTTCCTTTGATTGGAGCTTAGCAGCGCGCTGGCGGAAGACCGTCCCATTGAAATGAGAATATTTTTGTCCAACTGAGCCACGCTCACCCGTTGTTAAATGCTGTGGCATTTGACCTCTTTTCGAATTTGGTTTATCGAGCCCATTGCAAGTGTTTAATCCACTACTCGAACAATTACGCTTTCGTCGTAAAATTTGATCAAATCTTTGATTCTTCCTCAAGACTCATTTTCTGCTTAGACTACGCCTCGAAAGGCTTATCACTTCCATATTTCCAATACATTATTGAAGTATACTGAGCAACCTGATTTTTGACACATTCCTGCATGTGCCCTCTGTACGCACTTACGTTTATACTGAGCCGGTCACGTGGCCAACAGAACAAAATGAGTGTTTGTATTCTCATCTTTGACCGAACAGAACAGGCGTATACGTAAAAACAGCGGTAATAATGTTGAAAATAACTAATTATCATTGGCTTACCCGTCACACGCATAGATACCATAATGTTTGCCGGATGAATGATCTTTACACACGCGACATGGAATGTCCAGGAGAATACGTGCTACAATTGAAACGGAACAAAGGTGGAACAAAATAAATTTAGAGGTCACACTTATCTAGTCGCAAATCATTACCTACTCAAATAATTTGCCTTCTGTACAGTCAGTCAGTTGAGCAGTCAATCACTCAGTCAGTTAGTCATCTAGTTAGTCAAACACTAATCGTCACGTCAGAAGAATAAGGCCAGAAAGTCCAGTCTGTCAGCATCTGGTTTGGATATCTCTTTAAGCAACACACATACACACTAACGGAGACTGACGAAAAGAAAAAACAGAGCTGCCTTTTCCTCCTTATCGTCTCTTCGCTCGGCTTTCTTCCTGTCAAAACCTTCGTATATTTGAACACCCCACTCCCGCGAGTGATTTGATCAACAATCCAAGCTCGTCCTCTTTGGCTTCCACTAAAGTCATTCCTTTTCGAATGCTATCGTAGATTAGGTCAGTAGTATATGTGTGTGCCGTGTGTGCGTGTGTATGATTAACTGGATGTGTTTGTGATCTCGTTGTATGCAAGTGCCTGTAAAGGGCGGTTCATTGTGTCTTGGAGAATAGCTCAATGCCTAGGAGACTGAAAGTAAATGTCAATCAACCGATTGAGTCATACGCCTTGTTGCCTAGACCGTGAATAATGGACTAACGGCTAGCTAAAAGAGCAAATGTTGGGTATATGAATAGGACACGGTCACACACGCACGCATTCGTGTACGTGCGCACATTCGTGATTCCACGTGAATAGTACGATGGAGCTAATCACAGACCGGCAGAGACGGGGGTCTTAGAAAACATGCAGAATGAACGACGTTAAAGCAAACTGGTGAGTTATACGAATTCTGGTTCCGGTAAGGTCTGGAATAAGCTGACCGTACACCGAAGTTACCGTACACTTCGTTGATAGGTAACAATGTCTTTCCAAGTAGCCCTGAAGAACTGCACCAACCCGGGTGTGGCTGTGTGTGTGTTAACTCAGGCGTGTGCGAAAATGTGGCTTTCACTAAACAAAACAAATCGAACTCACAAGATCAATAAATACCTTTTTTAGGTGATGAAAGCTGATGAAAGGCTTCGCCTGAAAGCAAGTAAAATAGTTAGGAGAAAATCGAGATCAAGAATTTGCCCAGATTTCTGTCACCTACTGCAGATGACAATTATCTTTGCATTGAAATGGTGACAAACTAACTGAGTTGCTCCGTCTATTTCGTTTCTTTTTCATTCCCATCCATGAGAATGTGTAACTTGCCAGAAAACCACCCTTACAGATCGACTGTGGCACGCTTTTCAATGGACATATTTTCGGCACGCCGGGTACTTTGTTTCGAATGCAAAAGAATGTTGTCGTAATATTTTTTCTCATTCACAAATTGAAACTATCTCGATTTTTTTTTTGAAGGTATTCTTGTACAATGGAAAATCCGCTTAGGCATTGCACATATAAAAGCCGGTCCTGTTAGTTGGAATCGAACAGAACCCGAACCGCTTACCGAAATTCGTCTTAAAGCCGAATTAGGACGGACAATCTTGAAAACCTGTTGTGGCATAACCGTTTTTTCAATGCTATACTGACCAACGGATATCTCAACGGTAAGAGTGTGTGCTCAGCACTCGGGGAGGTTGCCTGATTGTGTGGCAGCTTTGATTTTGGACTTTTGACAGTGAAATGCATTTTCTACCACATATAAACTATGAGTCCTCAAAGCTTCAAGATATATTTTTGATGGGACTGGACTAAAAGACAAAAATAACCAAAAAGTACAGCTAATTTCGCATTTGTGAAATTCATTAGTGATGGTTAGGTAAGTACTATCGTTTGGAACATTTCTTGTGTGAAACAAACTGCTAGCCTAACCGTCAGGTGCTCAAGTCACTACACCATTCACTATGACCGAACTGCAATACCGTTTGGGAAACCTGTTTATGGGCTAACTGTTTTGTGTTTCCTATGTTTGCAGTCGTGAAGGAGGACCGTCACACGGTGATCAATCGATTCATGGTACGACCTTAACAACAGACGATCGACGGTATACGCAGTATGGGTAATTTAACTGAAAAGGCGACTGGTTTTGCTCCATTCGTGAATCAGTTACTGGCCAGGATGAATCAATATGCCGAAAACATTACAAACGACCGTTTATAAACTTACCCTCCGTGGTCAGCAATGCAAGTTTATTATAGCGAATGGAAATTTCAGCACCTGGCTTTGAACAGATTCCTATCATCCTTTGGTTACAAGACGATCTTTAACTTTCTAAAACATTCAGCCACAAAACGGCCTTGGAAGATAACACATTAAGATCGAGCATTCGGTCATTCACTACACATCAAGTCCTCGTGTGTCGGATACAAAAACAATAGACATAGGTCTAAATGGTCACCCCAGTGTACAATAAACTCAAGTACAATTGCAATAATGAATAAATTGGGTCAAAAATCTTCAAGCAATCACGGGATGGATTCTTCGGCTTACCCTCGGTAACCTGTCATAACTGTTCAATCATAGGTAAATTAATTGAAAATGTCTGCTTTCCAGATAACAGCTACAAAAGTGTCTTACTTTTGCCCATTTTCATTCTGATAAACCGATCGCAGAGGGTCAGCTAGGTATAGACAGACTATCAAAGGCTTGTTACAAAGAAAATGCACTAAGGTCTTTAATACACCTTCGGATCGATCGTGGTGAGTTCTAGCTTTCGAACTGTATGGTTCGAAGCGAGTTGTTTTCATTGTTTAAGAATGATGACCGAATAATGGACTATTGAAACTACGCAAAGTTGATAGAAATCCCCGCTAGAGGAAGTGCCTTCGTTCTCGGCTTAGTGATTTGTCTTATTGGGGAAAAATGATTTACTTTTTCGGTGGTCGCCCTCCAAACGTCCCGAAATAGTCGGGGTCGGTATCTCAGGTTCGGAGTTGGTTACTCGTTTAGGATGTTGTTTGAAATGCTCCCAAATGACGGAGCATCTCAAATGACCTTTGTTATGGAAATCGTGCGCACTGCCACTTCATGTTGAGTGCTTTCACCAAAGTACCAGGACGAAGGCGAATACGGTCGACTTATTTGTGGTAGTCATTTTTTGGAGTGACTAGACTGTAGTTCTAAACAAACTGCAGACGGCGTACGAAGCATAACACTGTATGCTCACCTAGATCTCGTGCAAAAGGTTGTACTGAGCACCCAGGACGTATAACGATATCCGAAGGGCGCCAGTAATCATCGGTCTCGTGTGGGTTGCAAAATACGCAAGTAGCCTTTTCGCCTTGTAAGTCAGACTGGTTTGGGCAACCGGACCATGCAGCCCACAGACAAACTATGGATTCCGTTGGGCAATCGATGACAAGCATGTGGATGATGGATAAGCTGTCATGTGCAAACTCCACAGCTTTTTTCTTCCTTATTGCATTGCTGTAGTTCTGATGACGTATGACATGTAAACACATTTTGACAAAAACGAGTATTTTTTGGCAAATGGAAATTCGCTATCACCAGACTCGTTACTGCACCTGGTGATGAAACCTTTTCAACCTGAAAGATAAACTCAGCCATCAAGATCCAGTGAAAACGTATCTTGCGCGTTCATCAAAACTGCTTCAGCCTGGTCCGACGGGTAAACTTTTATGGTGGGCTTCCGATTTGGGCCCGTCTGTCGGAGGTGAATTTAGGATATAAGGAAGTCCGGCTCTATTTTCGTTCTGCAGGAACAGAAAATAGTGCAAAAGACCAACGAGTGATGAAAGCAGAAAATATGAAATCTCTGAGCCACCAACATCATCACTTAGAATCCGACTCCTTGGACCCTTGTCTGTATCTGTCACCAGCACCTTATCTGCCACACCCGTTCCGCCTGCTACAAATACAATCAATTCTCATGCGAGCCTAGTGGAAAAAGCCTTGGGATCAGTTGCTTCATTTGACTATGGCTATATTCGACCATATGCGGAATTGGGCAGGCCGTAGTTTGAGCGTGACAAGCAGTGATAGTCAGTTGTATGTTTCCTTGTTGCCCTCATCTCTATATCCCATGTGGCTCGTGGACCATCTAGTCGATTCTCGTTCAAGAGATAGGTTCAATCTGATTGCTGCGCTTCCTGCAACGTCGACTCAAGCATTCGAGGGCAACGGAAATTCTAATGACTCGGTTTCGCCGAAACCCGTCCATCCTCGAAGCCACAAACACGTAATCACAATCAGTACGGCCCATTGTGGGCCGCATTAACGAGCAGCATCTTTTGATCGAATAAATGCTTGCAGTTGCCAGATCAACAACTAATGTCAGGTATTTGACCAACCTGCAATCTGGTACACGCCTATCGACGACCCCTGAACAGGTGACGGGAATTAAATAATTATGCATGTATGCTAACGAAAAAGACCCTTTAGGTACGTCAGTCAGCATCAACAGCTACACAAATAAACCGAAATGAATGTCTTCAGGATATACGCTGCACAACTTCCCGAAGCGACAGAACACCGTTCACAGTTCTCCGTGTTTCCCAGTTATATCCCGAAATAACAAGGTTCATGCGGACCACAACTTTTAACCGCAACACTTAAGGCAAGCAGTTTCAGAATTCAATATCAGCACACTCCCCCCCTTCCCGAACGAATCGATTCAAACGGCCTGTAGATGATTTCGACACTTCCTTTTAATTCCGAACAGATCATTTTCACAAATCTGTATGGGATACCGTAGTCCCGAAGGTCTCCCATCTTATCTTTGAAGTCGCGCTCCCAGGGAGGACGAAACTGTGACATGAACTTGGGCAACGATTTCCGAGGGGTTATTCAACCCTGAAACCACATAAGCACCCAATACTTCAGGCATGGCATCAAGTCGAGTGAAAACTGACTGCCTAATTCCATCGGGTGACACAAATCAGGACTCTGAAAAACCCAGCAAGTTAGAAAACTGATTTTTTGAGCTCGCAAATTATGAATTGCAGGCTAGATATGGAATATGAGCAAAACTGTCGGTTTCCATGGCTTCACGGAATCCCCATCAGGGACTATTAGCAAACAGCCATACACAGATAATGTTTTTTTACGTTAGCACTAATCTGTTCTGACACTCACTTCGTTGCTGCTTATTTCAGCTTTTTGATAGTTGCATGGAAGAATGGCCTGGGAAGCGGCAATAAATGCAAAATATTTCTGTTGGATGAGGGATGATATGCACCCCAGGACGAGAACACCTTCACTCTCTAGTGGCATCATTTTCGTAGACGATTATGAAGTTAGCATAAATAACCATGTTACAATAGTACTTTGATTAATTTAGCCACAGAGTAAGGTCCACTTGTACGTGAACTTATAAGGGGTTATGTTTATCATAATCGTTCACTGTGGACTGATCTGTATGTCTCCGCAATAGTAGGTCTGATGTGCAATATAGGGTTTCATTTGCACTAAAAGGCATGTATCATGCAACATCAAGGCTTATTCACTACTGAAGTCAAGGCTACTGGCCACAAACGTACATCATTCTATCCCAGATGTTCTTCAGTCAGCGACTAAATGTTCACCTCAAATGATGCTCAGACTATAAAGCGTTTCTAGGCTTTACTTTAGAACAGAGATATTTCTCTTCACGTTTTCTACTCCCGGATGCCCTTTCCTCAGGCAGTCGTCAAGACAGCTTTATTGAAATATTCAAATTTTCATCGAATTTCATGTGGTCGCTCAGCCTATCAGAGGAATCCGCTGGCACCGTTCAAGTCAGCATCTTTGCCTATCAATAATTACTGTAGAAACACCAAATCAAAATGATAGAATCTGGCTACAACAATTAATATTTGACTTCGAAAAAACGGCTACCAGTCCAGAAAATGTAGTTGGGCTAACACGGAGAGCTTTCTGCTACAAGACAAAATGTTATCATCATCATCATCATCATCATCATCACCATCATCGTTCAGCCTCAAACAGCTAGGCAAGCCTCAATGACCGCTGCTTTTCTCCAGAGTTACATGTTTATATAAAAAGTGAATATTCAAGGGGAACAGGGAGTGGACCTACACAGGCGGGAAAAGATAAGATGCTGCCGTATCCAACACACGAAACACAGTCTAACTGTATAAACACACCTTTTCTTTCAATCATTCTGATTCGATGGGAAATGACACCACGATCGACACTGTTCACGGTCCACTGCCATATCATTCAATGTCTCCAGCCAGCTAGTTAACGAATCTTTCGGATCCCAACCACGAGGAGGTGAAACACCTAATTTACCTAAGTTCGCTGTACATTTTCTCATCCCACATCATGTGTTGGCCCCACCTGGCTTCTTCCATTCTTTGGGAGGAACAAAATATAGGACGCGGTATGGTAGACAAGTGTTTCCCATACGCAACAGGTGACCCAACCAGTGTATTCTACTAAGTTTCATACGCTGAAACAAGGCATCTAGTACGAGATTCCTGACCTCTACATTACTTACCCTAGCAACACTACGTTGACATCGACAGTGGAAACACTTATAACCGACGAACATCTTTCACACGAATATTCCGTGTCGCGCAACCGCACAATAGAACCAGACACACTGCAGCACAGAAACCAGGGCATTTCAACTGTAAGTAAATATCAGGCCTACACCACAAGTGCTTCAGCCCGACGTAAGCCGCTGGATTCTTTGATATATGCGTATTTACCTCCAATGCCGAGCCACCATCGTTCGACACGCAGCTACCAAAGCAAGTGGAACGGTCCACATTCTTTAGTTCCTCTCCATCCAGTATCAAGTTCGGCGCTGCTGTCGTCCAGTCCTGTAACAGTACTTTGCACTGAAGGTGCAAAGCACATGCCGAACCGAGCGACCGACCTCAAAAGTTAGTCTGATGCACCCTGTGCACGGTCCGCAGTCTCGAAAAGACATAAAGTCATCTGCGTAACCTAGGTTACACAGCTTCCCTCCATTACCTACATTCCTACATTGCAGAGCCCTTCAAAAGCATACTTTGTCATCTCGTCCATGACGAAGTTGAACAAGAATAGAGAGATGTGACAGCCCTGTCAAACGCCACTAGTCGTTTCGAATGAATTTGATAGTTCACCGTATACCCTAACGCGACCGTAGGTATGCGAGTACAATGCTCGCAACAGGTTCACGAACTTCGTTGGCATACCCTTGCAGTGGAGATCACTGAGTAGTGTTGGTCGATCCACGTAGTCGAAAGCACCTTTCAAGTCGACAAAGAGTACGAACGTAGGGCGGCAGTGCGTGTGGCGCGTTTCGAATATCTGTCGAACAGTGAATGTCTGATCGATGCAATCTCGACCTGGACGAAATCCGGCCTGTTGTTCGCGGATATTAATCTCGCATATCGGCGCAGCATTATCGAAGCTAACAGCTTAGTCACAAACGGAATTAAACTAATCCCACAATGATTGTCACAGTCAATCCTGGTGCCCTTCTTGAAGATGGATACAATGAGTGGCTCACCCACGATAACGGGATGCGATCCTCGTTCCCAATGTCATGAAACAAGAAAGTAAGGGATCACAGCAGAGCTCCTCCACCCAATTTGAAAAGAACTTGGGGAAAGTGATCGGAGCCGGTGGCTTTTCCCCTCTCAAGAAGCCGAATATTCGACTACACTTCCACTTCCGTTGGGGGATCAAGTGACACCTCCCAAGGATTCACAGCTCCAGACGTCGGACTAGATACGATAGCGTGTGGCCAGTTAAATTGATCCTCGAAATGTTCTGCCCAATGGTCCAGTCTTTCCTGTCTAACATGGATGAACTTTCCATTCCTATCGCACACGACTTCACTAACCGAAGTTCGCCGCCCACCGCTGTCGCGTATAAGCTTAAAGAGTCTTTGACTGTTACCTGAAGCGGACGCCACTTCCATCTCTTCGCCTACCTTAACCCACCAGTTTTCATGGTCATTCTTGAGGCTTATCGTAAACTGACGCTACACCTGTCGACCCATCTTATTCACTTCCTTGCAGTTAGGCAGCTCGCGTTTTTGCTCCATTGGACCCAGCGACGCTTGCGAGATCCAATGTCTTAGATGAACGCTAGATCTAGGACCATAGGATAAATATGCTGCCAAATGCATCGACTGATTAATTCGATCCCACTGATCGTCTGCATTGCTGCTCGTCGCAGGTCATAGTTACTCGAACCGTTTCTACTCATGGCTGTTTCGAACAGCCGACTCACACAGACGGTTGACGGCCAATCGGGTTTTTGGCCTGCGTCGATGGCCGTTGAGCTGCAACAAGAATCGCGTCAAAACTAACGCATGGTCTGATTTGACGTACGTGGTCCAGTACGATCTACAGTTCTGGACAGAACCGCGCCAACGGTAGCTAACTGCGATATGGTCAATCTGACTCAAAGTACCTGTCTAGTTAGACCGCCATATTGCTGTGCAACGCGAAATGTGTCGGAAATTCGTACTAGATAGGAATAAATGATTATCTGCACAGAATTGGAGAAGTCTTTCCCCGTTGTCTGTTCGCTGAGCAGGCCGGGAACAACGCCCACCTAAACAGGACTCCGACGCACTCAGTTTTCCAACTTGTGCATTAAAGTCACCTGCTACCACTACAATGTCAGAGCGTTTGCTCTTCCGAACAAGAGTGACGAGGTCATCGTAAAACTTGTCTTTCTGCATGTCACTGCTGCAGTCTTTTGGAGCGTATGCCTAGGTAATGAATAAACTGCGCTTAATACTACCATCCTTCCGGGAACCCACTGATCCCTGCAGTCTCATGGCACACAAGCGACTGTTGCCTGGGATTCAGTCTAAAAGTGCTGCTTCAGCTTTCCCGCTCAAGACTATTCCTACACCACGTTGACCCACAGCTTGAGCTACTTCGTCTCCTGAAGGGCGAAGAAAATATCTTGACGAGACGTTTAGCGCAGTTAGCTGAATTGCTCTACTCGAATCCTGAATTCGTGTTTCACTCACGCAGCCAACATCAACCGAAAGTGAGTCCACTGTCAGAACCAAACACGCCTGCTGGCCAGCCTGTATTAAAGTGTGCACATTGAACGAACCCAGATTTAGAGGCTGACGAGGCTTGAGAAAATGCGAACCAGCAGACTGAGAACCACCTACCACACTACTTGACACTAAACCGTTGCGAGTATCGGGCGTGTTACCAATGCAGATACTATGGATAGGCAGAAGGGGCAAACAGATTGGGTTGGAGACAGAAGAGACAGGTTGAATAAAAGAAAGGGAACTCAGCAGTAGCATACTTATCACTACCCGCCCCGCTTGCGCTCGATGCAGTGGGCAGCGCGGTCCTGATTATCCGGCGCGACGACGCATGCAGTATGGAATTCGTTTGTAGGCGTGTAACTCATGGGGATTTGATGGACGGGTACTGCTAGGGAGTCCAGCCGCTAAGCAGAACAACTACTAGGATTCTCAACCAAAGCCTTTGGTTTTGACAAGAACCTGGTCGCAAGGCAGCGGGGCACAGCTGAGTGGGAGCCCATCTACTTGGATCAATTATATGTCCAGCTCAATCACATACACAGGCATGTTGAGGCAAGTTATCTATCTTTCTCCTTCTCTATTCATTCGATGCAAATGGGCATTAACATTGGGATAGAATCCGTGACAGCTGACAAATGACCGAAGTGAAAAGTAACCGAACTTGGATGGGTCCAAAGCCCTGGCTTTCATAAGCAAATGACAGGATGTTAGCCAACTGACCACCGTCTTTGCAGCGTCTGGATGTTATATCTTGGCCAGTACAATATTCGGCAAAATTTTCCCATGTTCCGTTGTCTTTTTAGGGCGCTAAATTTACTTCATTAGCCTGAATATTGTTCAATGCAACAGTCTTTGGTGGGGCATGGAAACTCGCTGTCGTCCGGCTCGTTACCACATCTGACCTTATGCGGTTCCTTGCCTCTCCTATTTTCAGGGTTATGGTTCTCGGATTGTCCCCCACCCCACCCGATCCCATGGTGGGCATGGGATATGTCCTTACCATTACACTCAAGCTTAAAACTTGCTATAAAAACATCTGGGTCACACGAAGGCACGATTTTCATGATCTTACATTATACACGTCGCCATTGCGATTATAGAGAATTTATTTCGTCTACAAACAACGGAAAATGGCGTGACCATCCCGTCACTCCTGCTGAATGTTTACGAAGTACCACCGGCTTGTTGATCAATCTTTTTATCATTTACTTCTTTTTCAACAACGATACAAGAATGTACAGTGTGTTTAAGATACATCAATCCAATTTCAGGTCTTCGTATCCAAATTTAGATGCATAATGATAACAAAATGTTCTACTGCATTGCGAGCTTAAACGATCAATTAGCAAAATCGTAGTTCCCCATGAAGAGCCTGAATAGGAAAATTGGATCTAACTTAATGATTCTGAGCTCGCTGGAAAACAACGATGTCCGAGGCAGATCATGTAAGTTCGTAAACGAATGAAAACTTCGCTTAATATGGTACAATTAACCGCTACCATTATGGACATGAAGCCCCGAAAACCACGTATAAATAACTTTCGGCCGGCAAGTCACTACCGCTGAAGGGATTTCCAAAATGGAGACGTAGTCAGAAGCGGGAAGATTTGAAATGGCAACATGTTTGTTAAAATGCCACACCGATAACCAACTAACCACTACTCCGAAAAACATAATTACACTAAGGGAGACGAAAATACTATAGATAACCCCACCTTTTAATGAGTTGGTCAAATTCCCAGGCTGAAATGAAGCTGAAATTATTCAAGTTCGAATTTAGCATAATATTTCAGCCCGGTTTCCAAACGATTTGTTTTAATTCACAACCCTCTGTGCTCTACTCAAACACCCGAGCATTCAGTATATGCGAAGAGCAGACCAGTATGGTAACAGGCCAGTCATTAGACTGAGGATAGAATAAGGTTCGCCGTTTTGGTGGTTGGCCGTAGGTAAGTTGGGACCATGTTCAGCGAATGAACCGTTGCGGACAAGTAGCAACAATGTCGATGGAGTGGTGGGCTTTCATCTGGTAGATGTCCTCTTGTAAAGTACCAAAATAGTATGCTGGTGCGCTCTAACCTTAAGACTGTGGTTTGTCGTTCGATGGGGCCATTGTCCATAATTTCCTTTCGAAACATTCACTTGATCCTAATATCTCAGTAAGGGCTTTGCTGAAACCCCTGGGAAGTGTTGAACTTATACTCCGAGTTCATCAAAGAGGCGCAAAAATCAGATTGCGGATCATCAGTCCACAAGTATTCACGAAATTCCTATTTCGTTGGGCTATTTTACAGATATGATCTTTCGATCAAAGACCAGTAGTAGAATCCTTTTGGAAAATCTCCTAATTCAGTCCGGGTATTACAATGTTCATAGATGACTTATGGATTAGATGGGCAATCACTCACGTGAACAGGTAGTTCGAATGCAAGGTGAAATCTACATAAAATTTATTACAACTTTAGTCATTAACTATTTCGTCTTATTCTAAAGGCTCCTTTGCGCTGCACCCCGTCATTTTAGGGGATATACATATATATATCCCTGGCTTAAAGACGTTCAATCTCAAAGCAGCAAAATTCAACTGAAACGCTTTTGTGTTAGTTTTCCACGGGCCTTAGTTAAAACGGCAAGTATTCGCGACACTAAGATCCTGAGCCTCATCACTCCAAACAGTGACATTTCTAGTCTCTCAATCTCAAACTAAAAATTCGCGAAACACTAATCGACGAAAACTCGAACCCAGCTTCTTCATATGGATACGTCAAGTTACAACTCGACCACTGCGTTGCTTCTTCCAGTTTCGCCCAATAAGAACAAAATAACTATAAAGTACAGTCGATGAGAAGACCTACGTTAAAACGTGTCCAAGCCATCATAGATAGTGTGGAGCTAATATTTCATTCACAGGGTGATTGTCTGCACTCAGTACACGTTGATGCACCTAGTCGCTGACCACTAGATGTTCCCAGCAGACTAGAGGAATGCTCCGGAGACATCGGTGGCGAACAGAAAGCCGCCATGAACCATCGAAAAACATGGAGAAGGAACTCCAGTCATAAAAAGAAAGCTGGGAACTGTTACTCTATACATATTCACTGTGAACGGCAACAAGATGTAATGGTGACGCCGCAAGTGTCCCAGGTTTGCGAAAGCCACTCTACATATGCTCACTTCCCGTTTGATCACCCCGGCCGTTGTTAAGCTCTTAGTGTAACCTTACACGCTGGCAACAACTAAACAGTCACTATAGATGATAAATGCAGGAAAGGGATCCTGTCAGCCTTGAATAAATATCCTGCACCTCGGACATGGATATCTCAATGATCAAATTATCCAAAGCGTGTTAAATTGCTTGTACACTGTCGCTTAGCAAGGCGATGCCATTGGCATACTGTAATTCGAAAACTCTATTCCCTAGATGAAATCCAAACCCAATACCCAATAGATCAGACAAAGTGCTCTGTAAAACATCTTCTCCGGAAAATTTGAAAAGAAATGGGAACACAAGTTGGTCTCGTTGTACTCCACTGGAAACGAGTAGGGCTCGTGAAAACTTGACTCCAGATAAGGCGAGACAGCATTCTGACGACGGATAAAATTCATACGTACTCCAGTCCTCAACATAGTGCACGGTGTAATCTCACCGATGAAATCGGGGACTCCGAGAATTTCTAAGAACACAACGGCCATTGACCCTTGGAAAACAGACAGTGCCTTGGCAGATCCTGAAGGGTGAAGATTTAAGTGATGCATCCACAGCTGATATGAAACCTAGCCTGCTTCTCACACGCTTCCTCAGTACCCGTGGGGGGTAACCTCCAAGGACTGACGGATCCTAACCGCTTCAATGCTGCTAGGATTGGGCTGGCCCCTGTGGTTAGGGCACTCAGTCCGAGGACCGAGCTTGAAGATGATGACAACAGTCGGTTCCCTCCAGGGGGATGGAATGTGCACTGATCTCTAGATTTTCAAGGACAACACATTAAGTTCTCCAGCGAGCTCTATTTCACCCTTTTTGAATAAGACTGACGAAAGGCCTCCGGAGCGCAGGGATTTTGAGGATCTAAGGCTTGGATTTCCTTGTTGATCTCCGCCTCGCTTAGTGGATCTGTTCAATCAGCCGCGGGACTTGACGGAATAGCTATGGGTAGGATTAATTCTGAAGGCCAGTTAAACTGGGCCTCAAGGTGATACAGCCAACACATGACTCGCCGAACCGTCAACGTCATAATTAGTTTCGCTCGCACTAACTACCTTACTATCATTAGTTTAGGTAAGGTGGAAAACCATGTGGGAAGTTCCCATGGTAGCAGCATGTTCTATCTTCAATGCACCACCAGACCGGCAGGTCTCGCAAACCGGGCCGATACATTTCAGTATTGTGAGTGCGATGTGATATCAATATACCAACTCTGTGGTGTAAAAAACAGCCTACTTTCGGCTCGCTAGCACATCTGACCGACGAGACCTCTTGTGGTACTATGCCACTCCAAGCTTCAGAGTCATGATTGCAAGTTCCACTTTCCACTCCCTATCATGGGTCCTAACAACTGTTGTGCATGCCCATCCACTACATCTATGTCTTAAGCATGTGAAACTGACAAAACGCGATATCGTTCAATTGTCACGTTCTTATTAAAAGCCCTATGAAGATTGACCGTGCATACAAGTGGAACTATGCTGCTCCTGTAGGTATTTGTAACCAAGTAACTTCTACGCATATGATCTGGATATTTCTCCCATCTTCAGAAGCATGCATCCACGTCGTACGTCGAGCTTACCAATCCGAGATTGCATTCAATTTGACGGATTTGTCGCACGTCATCACCCTAGGTCACGTGAACGTGCAAGTTGGACAAGAGGTTCCACGTATTGCACTTATAAAGGGGACTTGAAAAACTACTCATTTTGCAAACGGCGGAGGGTACGGGTCGGAAAATCCTCAAAAAATGTGGGCATGCGCGTCAGAAGTTAATTGTAATAGACCGAAATGTTATGGAACTTGAAAGCATTGAAACTACCTAATGTAAACTGCCCACGCTACTGCGTGTTCCCTGTCAGCCAAAAAGAATGTACGGTCACGCCAAGTGTTGTGTGGTCTTAATCTAGGACCGATGGCTCATAATGTCACATATGCCGACCTATTTTCAATGACAAACGAGAAGTATGAACGATCAAGAACAATCCCAATCATTCCAGCGGTCACGTCACTAATTCGGAAAGGAAGGAGGGATTCGTCGTTGTAGCCAACTCGGAATTCCCCAAACGTTTACCACATTTTTCTAAATGTTTGCTTTATTAAGGAAAGCATGATATACAGCATTTTCAAGAGCAAGAACGCGTTCAACGGTGAGCTTGAAGAATTGAACGCGTGTTAAAACACCGCGATACCAATTGCTTGACCAAAGCCGGTCAGTGGCGCACACCAAACGAATCCGCTTTCTATCGCTAGGCTTGTCTCTCATTGAATAAGTGGACATTTGAATGCAGCTGAAGGGAAACCGACAAACGCTGTGGTGTATATTGCATTAATTCCTGAACGAATAAAGCTCACATTTCCTACTTAAAAAAATCCGATCACCATTCGGGAATGTATCTTCCCCTTCTAAAACATGCGGCTTTTTATATCATCTGAAATTTTCAGGTCATTTTTCGTTTACCAGGAGACAGGAATGCTCGAGTAAGTTCGTAGTCAGTCACACAAGGTCAAGAAAATGCATCTCCTTATAGAGCACTCGACTGCTGCCAATAATGGCGTGTATGAGCGAGTATAGTTCTTCCAATTCATGTATCAGGATTTTGGGAGACTGCTCTCAGCGTCACACACGGACCAGTCGGTTTACGGGTGTGCATGAATGGCAGGCTATCGAACACCTGGAAAATCAAATCTATCCTCGAAATTCCCTTCACATCTGCTGCTCGAATTTATGCGTATGTTCCTATAGCACTAACGTGATGCATACGGTAAGAATTTAAACTGGCAACAAACTTCACGTGATCAGTCGCCATGTCAGACGTCTCTGCGAATACCGTTGATCTCAACGTTGTTATCGATCGAAATTTCAATCAAGTCACCAGATGAGGAAGGTTCCAGGCTTGTTCTAGGGCACTCGGTACTTAACTTCGAACGGAGCGGTCGAGAATATGTTAACCGCACACCTTTGGAACAACGGTTCGAGTGGACTGGCAAAGTATTATCAAAAAATTACAAGTGATTTTTGTTGGGCTCTTCAACGAATAGCATCCATGACCAGTTTTGACGACACACACTTAACCAGACTGCATAAGAATAAGGTTGTTTGAACACAGGAGTATCAGGTGACCACAATTCGACGAGCATCAACAATCACGAAATGTGTCAGGTCGTTTCAATGAAATATTGTCCACCTGACCAGTCAGTGCTACTCGTCCAGAGGGCCCTGGTTATGGTGAGACTATTGACGGGAAAATGTTAAACTCTACGGTGTTTACGTGAACAGGATAAAACAGTGAAGCAAATACCCACAAGCACCCATTCGGAGTTCGGGTTCACACTGGCGTTCAGTTTAGCTGAATTTCAGAGATGCTATCCGACAGGCACCACGGAACAGCTAACAGACTGACCGATCTTCTGTTTTTCAACAGTGATTTGAGCAACACCATCCAGTAATCAGAGACACCGCGAATAGCAATCATTCTTTTCAACTTAACGTTCATGGCTGCCGAATAAGTCTTAATATGGATGTTTTCCTCCACTAGTACCACTGTAAGGTGGTTGATCGTTGAGAAGACATCCTCTGATCTTAGAATTTGGACGACTGGTTTATTATCACAATATTTAAAAGGTTTTGAAAGGTCCGTTAGCGAGTAGCGTTAATCCAGACATATACCAGGAGTTTCGTTGCTAAATGAGTACTTGTTACATGTATTTTCGTATGCACTTACCCTTCTCCGAAGACCAAGTGCCAATGACTCTCCCATTCTATCTGCCTCTCGCTTCCTTGTTTCAGTGAGTAATTCAAAGAACTACGCCAATTTTGCAATTCTAGTTAGAAATCCTGCAAGGTGTTTCCTCTCGCATACTGTACGCTGACAAAAATTCCCAGCCGTCGAGCTCCAACCAGCACCTCCGCTAAACTGCAATATCTCCATCTGTATTCCGATTGCTCGATCTCTTCCCCGTGGTCAGCATCGCAGGAACTATTCTATAGACCTCATGACAAATCTCTGAAGGTACAGTTCGTTGAATACAGCATGCGAACCAGACAGTTCTAGGTGAACAGTAAACGGATACGATTTCAAACTTTGCATCACAGCAGGGACGAATGCGTACGAACAGTAAAGAATAGTAGGAAAATGGCTAACGGTGGGCGTCAATAAAATGACGGTCTATGAATAAGGAACGTACTTGATGCGGGATAGACCATCGTTCGTTTCTCCGGGATTTCATTTCCATTGCGCAAGTGTGACCGATCACAGTGTGGACTGTTCACACTGCTCATCTGCTCATCCCCATCAGCATCCGCATTGTCATCGGCATCGTGAATCCCGGTACTACAGTTGTCCGGTCTAAAATCCAGGAAAGGCAGCTTCCGCTCTGGACTATGCGGAGCCAGTGTATTGTCCAGGTTGATCGAACTGGACGATGACGTGGAACGTTCTTCGTGAGAACGCTTTTGAGCCAAGTCCAGGGCAAGACTGCTTAGATCTGCACCTCCCACCGCGGACATGAACTGATCATGCGAACTTGTATTTGGAGACAAAAGCCCCGTTTTGGCTCCACGATCGCGCAGTGACAACAAACTGGTTACAGGATTGCTAATTCCAGTTGTCGCTGTTGTTCCAAGTGGTGACGCTATTGTTCTGACCGGCATCGAGGTCGGAGACGAGGATAAAGTTGGATTGGGCGATCTGATTGTACGGGAAGAAGCAGACAGAACCGTCTGCGGTGCGTATGAAATAGTGGCCCTCATTGGGGCTGAAGTAGATCCCACTATACCATTCTGATGATCCATTGTCAACAGGGGATTGCTAGTGGACGACCTGGCCATCATCATTTAGGTCAAACATAGGGCCACACAGTTACACGCAATAGTTTCCACTCCACTCTCTCAGGTGTCTCAGATGAGATAGGTCGTGCTGTTCAAACCGAAAGCGATTTGACGGTTACCACATGCGTACGCAAAGCCTCTTTGTGTAATCGCGTTGTGAGTTTTGTTTTAAAAACGCACTTAACATGTTTGTGGTCTTGTCACAAACGTTCCAAGTCAGCCTGTGATGTGGCATACAGTAGCGCATACCGACGCACAGGCACGAGCTTGTACGCACTCAGCCGCGGTGAAATGTATGTCATTTGAAGTGTAGGAACGAGCGAACACGTCAATTGACGCACATTCTCATTCCGATGCTTTTGCCTGGCGATAATTATCATATCTTGTGCCAGCCAGTGCTGCTGTATGCGTGCGCAGGCATAGTTGATGTCACGGTTTCACGCACAGTCAGAGCCGCTTGGGAAGCCATCACGGTATTGGCTGCTATATGAATTTTGTATTGACGCTCTGATTGGATGCACGGATAGACCAGGCCAATGACAAACGCGAATTCGGTACACAGCGACGCACACAAGGTGGCCAACAGTAAAGCACGCTAATGGGATTGGGGTGCACGCAGGGAGAGAGTGACGTAGATTTACCAGGGCACGGTTAGACAGACGGATGTGCAACTGGAACAGGTTAGAGGCAGATGCTGTTCACACAATGGTGACCAGCAATAATAGTGTCAGGAAGAGAAAGCATAGCTTCATTGCTTCCTTCTTTTTGTGCGTGTGCGTGTGTTCGCTTACATGTGGCTCACAGCAAAAGTAAGCGCGTTTTGGGGTGACGCGCTACCTTGGTTTAAGCGCTTATACGCCGTATCATAGCTAACTGCTTTACCGAGGTCTGATTGTCTGTCTGGATCCTGATTTCAGTAAAAGGTGACGGTATGCAGCTTGTGTCCACTGCACTTTGTGGTAACGCCGAGGAGAGGGGAGAAAGCGAAGCGCTGGTCTGATAGAAGCGCTTATAGAAATTCAATGCCAAACACCCTCGACAAGCGTTGTTCAGTTCGTCGTTGGGTTAGAAATGACATTTCTCATTTGAGCAAGTAATCGCGCTCGAGTGGTTAAGGTGTTTGAGTCACAGATGATCATCCTGGAACAGGGACCTACTGCTTTATCCACCAACCAAAAACTTCAATTCTTCATGCTTACCTGAGACTCACAGCCGTTCGGTTTTGACTCCCAAGCATTGGAATACCCTAAGGTTAACGAGCACCGGAAAAGCCTACTTTTTATATTAAGAATGGTGTTATGAATCTTGGCGAACAAACAACTTATGATTATCACGTGGGTCCCAGCTAACCTTAGAAGTGATGTCGAATTATGAGCCCCAAACTGACTGGCGGGGATTCAGACAATGCGACGTTATCATCGAATCATCCCGCATGACTTTCGTACTTGCACAGGACTCGTTTTTAATGTGCTAAAGCAAGGGAAATCTATTTGTTTTGATCCGCTGTACACTTCTAGCAGATAGAAAAAAACTAGGGGGTAAGTGGGTGAACATTACACCGGCGGTTTGCGATTATGCATTCTTAGCTCTTCAAAGATCTGGTCCAGTGTTAAAGATAGGGACTACGAAAACATCAGGTCGGAGCAGAGCTTGTTGAAAACGTACTAAGCAACTGTTTGACAGTCTCTATGTGAGACACGTACTTCATGATACTGTAGAGAGGTGAACGTCGCAATCTGGCGTAACAAGACAATACACTCTGCTCCTTTGAATTTAGCCTTGTTCGCGTTTAGTTTCACAAGTCGAAGGGTCCATACAACAGTCGACCAATGGATGATTCACTAAATGATGTGCTTGCCGAGTGCTCCTCGAGCCCTCCCCCCATCGTTAACTGTCTGATTGTGTTTTATGGTTTATTGTTTAGGGCGGGTCAAAGTGGATAATTACAACTGATAATTTTCATCAATGGCACAGGAAGTTACTTGTTCAAAGTGGCAGTCAACTGAGCGAAACATTAACAGAAATCGACCTACAAGACAAATGACACGGATCTCGCTACAGGGCAATGGCACTATAATCGACCATTTGATGGGCAGTAGTGACAGAGCACGCACTTACGTCAGTCTTTCGCAGCGCGACCGATGCAAGAGTAAATCAGTCAATGAGAGCCTCGTTTGCTACATGTTAGTGTAAATGTCTTTGTGTAATCACAACACGTTGTTCAGTAGCTTTCGTTCAAGTATCCGCAGTTCTTGATAGGTCAATGAATAGTAAACCATCATTTTCCAACCTCAGTACCAGTTTCGGTGGGAATCCGCATTAAAAACTGATTCGTGGACTCTACAATGTGAATGCTGGACAGAAGAGAATGCATGAACTCCACAGTGAAAAATGTAGTTACATTTTCCACTGTCAACCTTTGAGACAAAGCGCCTTGGTTGAGCTGACAACCCTCCACTCATAATGCTTGACTCCCCTATTTGGAATCAACCGCTAATCGTGAAGAATCAAGGCGAAATTTTCAATTTTTACTGGTTAGTTATCTGGGTTTCTTTAAGTGTTCACTTATCCCTCCTGTCCGTTGGCATAAAGTCTGACGCTCTGATGTGTGTTACTAATCCAACTCTCGTATTAATAGTTTGCCTAGTGATTCAAGCAACGAATCAAGTTCCCGTGAATTCGGACGAATTATCCTTCAACTACAGCCAAATATCTCCTTGGCTGCTCGCAAGGACATAGTTACGGTGACTGTAACGAGGAGGCAGAACGAGCACTATCCAATAGTTGAGCTCGTCTTCATACAAGAATATAACCTAGAATATATCACGCATTCACTCTGCATGAGTTTCCTGAGTTGATAAATTTAACTTGATAAATCTAAACAAAAATACATGACACGCCATTCACGGCTTCAGTTCAAACCGAAAAAGTAGAGAATAGACAAAAATAAGAAGAAGCTGTGAATAGGTACACAGAATTTACCGGCGCTAACAAGTAATCAATTTAAGTGAAAAATATTATGTGAGAAAATTAGAAAATTTCCAGTTTCTTTCCGTTCCGATTCTACCACAGGGAGACTGCATGCAATTGGTTTCGCAAAGTTTGCTTTTATTCACTCGTGAAATCGATTGCAATTGTTGTCATAATGCAAAAAGACGGCCATTACAATCTGGATGAATCTAAAACAGTTTCCAAAATTGACATTGCTATTAAAACGAATCCATGTTGGGCTTGAAGGGATGGGATGGGATGGGATGGGATGGGATGGGATGAAGTGAGTGCGCCGGGACGGACGGAATTAATGAGGAACAGAATCAAATTTGCAGCCCAAAAAGGTCTTCCATAAAACCTCGAAAAATTGGGGCAGACGGGTTTACAAACGACCACTATTATCACCGGATTTGAAAAATTGATTCAACCGGTTGCCGGCATTCAAAGGGATAACTGAGTTTGGCGCAAATGCGCTATCAATAATCGAGGTGATCTGGCCACTCCCTGCATTTACACCGGCCAATCCACTGGTTGAAGCTTTCATACTTTCCACCCATTTCATCAACTGGTATTCCTTCTCAGTCGGTAAAGATTTCGACTATTTCCGATAGCCGCGGCCTTTTCCATTTCCGTACACTTTCCTATGCACCACTGCTTCTAATCATTTCTCAACCTCTTGGTCAGTTGACGTCTCACGGGTTTACGTGTCGCAATCAACGGCGCTTCAGTCGACTGTTAATCCCACCTTCAAAACCGTCCAAACGAACTGCAAAGCTGTTGACCTGGGTACAGTCTAACAATGCACGGTCCCCGCCCATGCTCAGAAAGAACCCAAAACCAACCTGACCGCGAGTGCTCGAAGCCGGATCACCGGACACCAAAAAGAGTGAAGCGAGATAATGATATTATATCTGAGCTACGAAGAGTGATCATGGAGGTGGGATTTTGTATGCTTGTTTCGGAGACACAACACGTTGAGTTTCAAATTTTCAAGGGTTCATCGCCAGTGCAGTTTGCTGCCTCGTTTGGTGTGTTTCGGGACATTGAAGGCAGCTAAGGGAAGTAAAGACTTAGATTTAGGTAATGGTCGCAAACTAGATTCTTTATCTTTTATCTTCTACTTCCTTTATTATATATAACGGCACAACTCTTTGAGGATTGACACACACTTCTCAGGCCCTTCATTCCTCAACAAACAATTTCATAGTGCAGACCAGTCAACAGATTCAAAAGTTGCGTGAATATCCAAGAACACGATAACCGTTGACCTTTCGAAAGTAGAACAGTTCTCTAACAACTGTTGGGGGGTGAACATATGGCCGATGCATCCACAACCATACCAAAATCTAACCTATTCCTCACAACTTTGCTTTTCATGCGTTTCGTACAACCCACGAAGAATGTCAGACAAAAGTAGCTTTTTACGCTATCGAGATCAGGCCAATATCCCAGTGGTTAGTGCAGTCACTACCCAAAACTCATTTTAAAGATGTAGACAACAATCAACTATTCCAACGAGGAGGACAGTTCTTTGAAGTACCAGAATTTCAGGAACAGAACTTGAAGTTATCTGATCATTTCCATCCCTCCATCTTTGAATAGAATTGAGAAGGTCTGTCGGAACCTGGCAATTCATGATGTCCTAAGACTTTCATTTCCCGGGAGTTCTTCATCCCAGTTGGCGGATTTGTTTTAACAGACCACAGGACACTTGTCGGAATAAGTTCGAGAGGTGATGAAGCTGAGGGCCAGCTAAATTTTTCCTGAACGTTCCCCGTCCAGCGTACAAGACGTCATTGCAGGTTATGGACAGGCAAACCGTCAGCTTCAGACATTGTTCGCTCACGCCTAGTGATTTCCTACCGGTAGCTCAGATAAGGTGGAAGAGCTTGCGGGAATTTCCCATGGCGACAACATGCTTCAACTCGGAAACTCGTTGAGACCACCAGATCTCACGATGCCTATGCAAGCTTGTATTGAGTACATGTATCGTTACGAGTTGCATATCGTAGTACTTCCTATCAGCCGGGATGGACTGGTGTGCGTCAAGAAGGTGAAGAGATTCAGAAGAAATCCAGGGTGTCGGGACGCGACTGGCCAGGACAGAAGTAAAATAATCCAGCACAATGCAAGTGGTTCTTACTAAGCGGTCAGTGCTCGTTGGTGTTTTGAGATGTGAGAAATTTTAGCCTTTCTGTCAGCGTGCTTCGGAAAATGGATGGGTGCGTCTGATGGGATAGTTTATCACAATCTAACTAGCGCTCCAAAATACTTTTGTGTGCCTATCAAGCGCATGGACAGCTTAGTGCATACTAACGCGTGGTCAGAATCGAGGGGAGTGTTCCAGTAAGACCGGCACCTTTGTAGATAGCCCTGCCGTTTGTGGCTGATAGCGATGTGATCGCTTTCGGTCGATGGCTGACTCTAAGAGGGCGGATACCAGGTGGCGTACCAGCAATTTGAACGTCTGAAACTCATAATGATGAGAAACAATTGATAGTCTGTGTACGAGGCCATTGACTGTTCTCTGTTTTCGGGTCGACACGAATCGAGACCGAAACGGCCTCCTAGATAAGCTCCGAGTATTCATGCCTCCTGCCAAAATCACGATGACTTACTGTCTTGCTTTACGTGAGAGGTGGTTCAGTTTTGATAAAATGTTATTGACTGAATGTGGGCTGCAATTTGCTGAAAAGACTAACAAATTTCATTCATTAGAGAGATGACTGTTTATTTTGCACGAATCTCCAGTCTCACTGTGCACAAGCGGCTGTCGACTGCGATCCAGTCAAGTAATGTAACATCACCCCTCCTAATGAGAACCCCACCAGCGTCAGCAACACCACAAGCCGCAGCCGTTGGGTTTCCAGCAAGACGCAGATGAAACTTCACGGAAGGTCTCGATGGGAATGTCAGTCGGATAGCAGAGCTGAATTCATGAGTATAAGTGTCTTGGATACAAACATCGATGACGAGAGTTTCCAATGCAAGGGTTAAATACCTCTGTTAACCTACACGTATCAGTGTTCGCACACTAAATGTGGCTAGTTGGAATAGGCATCGAGGACGAAGAAGTGCATCATCCAGATGAAATGGGTTTGATGAGATTTGGATGCTAGCTGAAGCAGAACGGAGAACAGCAACCGGAATTATTCCAGTGAAATTACCATAAGCATGGCCTACTGCAGTTCCCGAAGAATGCAAGGAAATAGGGTGGAAAGAGGAATAATGACACGAATTAGTGGAGAAACAATCAGTAATGTACGGTGAAAGGTCGCTTTTGCATGTGAGAGGAGAGCCATAAACCGTTGTGCGAAGAACAGTCATGGTCGTGGTTGTGTACGTTGTGGACTGTTGTACAACTCAGTCGCCCAGTCCATAGTAGGTACTTTTAGTCGAGAATGCACTTCGGGTCTTCACGCAACCAAGCGTTTTCTGCAAAACAACAGAATCATTTCAGACGAGCCAGTGACCAGTTGAGTGGTTCATGCACCTCTTCTGGAAAGCCTTTCCGGGGGGGGGGGCATTGGCCTTATTTGGTTGGTGATCCACACTCTCCACGTCACAGTGCCACTAGCGGGCCCTTGTGGTATTCTTTAAGGATAATGCTTGCCACAGAAAAACCGATCACGTGCTCGATGCTTTCGCTGCTTGTCCGTGTCCGCTTACTCGGTAGACGTGGGCCTACCTTTTTCACGGTCAACTACTTCGATAGTGGCGGTTCTTTTATCCGCGACCCAGGGACGCTTCAGTAGCTTTTTGAAAATTCTAATCGGAGCCGTTGATTGAAAATTTTTATTCACATGACAGTGGGGCGCTAATCCTTTAGAAAAACTCGGAACACACGTATATCTGTCAGTACACACCCAGCTCGAAACAATAGATTACTCGGTCCTGATTATCTTGCGCAATGTGAAATTTGCTGTGTTTGTGTTATTCATTGGGGTTTTTCCGAAGAATACTGCTGTTGATTTCAAGCACTAAGCAGAACAATTTAGTTTCCCAAACAAAGCCTTTGGTTCTAACAAGAGCCTGTCCGCAAGGTAGTGGGAGTGGCGAGTGTCTGAGTGGAAACCCATCTGCTGCGATCAGTTATTCTTCCATACAATTTTCCGACTGAGTTGCCAGCTCAAATCAACTCCGAACCTTGGGGGATCAGGAGACTACTTCGTCAGACCTCTACCCATTGGCCTTCCAGGTTCAACTGGATCGTCTTGAGATAAGCCCTCCTCTATACCCAGTTGGGTCTTGGAGGGAACCAAGCAGGGTTAATGAGATCCCCGGAGCAATGTTTGAAGACAATAATTGATATTACTTAGTGTAATACTCACTGGTGTTCTTGCATTCGAAACGTTTCTTCTTCCACATAACTTACTACTACTAATCACTATTCTGCAGTCTATCCTTCATTACTCCCCGTACTTCTTCTGTTTGAGCAGGAGATAATGTGAGGCAGCAACCACAACCGGGGCACGTTGGTGCAAGTTTAACGGATTTTCAAACTGAGCAGAAATGAACTGTAAACTTTAATTTTTACGTCCGAGAGGACTCCTCAAATCCGAAATGGACTTTCTGTCCCGTGCTTTTTGACCGCGAACGTGAAGCCTGAATAAATTATTAGTTAGCGGATGATAAAGACAATGGACTATGCAATTTCAACTACATCGCGCAACCCCTCCCTTAATAGGAGTCGCCCAATTTCGTTCTTGATAATGTGCAATTTAGTCCAGTTTTTCAGCGAGATCTTTCTGTTCGGGAAAGCAAAACAGGAATGCATACAAAATATACCAAAACTTGCTGATAATTTGAACGAAATGCCATTTAATAATGTCATCTCGGTGAAAAATTGATCTCCTGAAACATTGTTTGCTTGACCTCAGGTTATTGAGTACCTTATCGGAGGTTTTCATTTCTTACCGAATGCCTCACATCTTTCGTGCAAATAGATAAGACCATGACTAGACTATTTTTAATATCACCTTCGAAATCCATTAGATGAATTTAAGAAACTGCAAAACCTTTCGTACGTGGCTACAACGTCAAAACTCTGATCTGATTGACTCGGTAAGTAAGATTGCGCAATTCACCGACTTGTACGGGTCTAACCGCAATTCTGTCAGCCGGTTTACAGTTTGAATGGTCGTCCAACCATAGTCAAGAAAAGTGGATGGTTAGTTACGTGCAACCTCGTTGACTTGGTCTTTCTTAGCTATGGGCCAATACGACCTGCTTTTACATTCACAGCCCACCCTTGCCAGCTACTACAATGTTTCTATTTACTTGTTTATTTGCTGACGCACAAATGGATCCTGAAGCAGATGAGCATCTTATTCATGCTCCAAGTAACGCTCGAAGAAACGGGAACCTTGTTCAGCGACTGTGGAGACTGTCACTCACCTGCTGAGGCGTGTCGAAAAATGAAACAAGGCAGATGCTTGTTTTTTTTTCACGGTTCAAGGTAGAGAGCAAAACCCCATGTACGTTTTCTCATTCTGAATTTGTGGGAGTCCAGATTGGAGCGTAGCGGTCATCAGCCATGGGTTTCATGTTGTTAGGAAAGCAGTTCTCTTAACTAATATTGTCCTCCTCTTTCATTGTTGCAGTTGTTTTAGAAGATTCCCTGATTACTTCTCATTCCAATATGATTGTCTCACCGGTGAGTCCGACGACGGTTATAGATCATCGACCACGACCACTGATCGAATGGGCTGCCCAATCAGTCTAGATGAACAGCAAAGTTTTTCACTTAGTGTGATTTAGATATTCGCCTATTCGCACACCTGATCAACCGTAGGTTACTGGGCAAGATCTTCAGTACAAACTTGATCACATCCAAATAGACGTCAGGCTGCTTCCCCCACACACTTATCAATCATTACGCATGTTTATCACAAAACAGCAGATTCACTGTTGATGTTACGGTAGTGAGACGAGTGACGGACGTTCTCATGCCTAGTTGGGAGGACAAAGCGAGAAACAGGCGAATTTACATGGCTTAGTCATTCCGTTTTTAGGTGTGCTATACTGTCCAAACTTTTTAAAATGTTGGCTCGCCTTCATTGTCTGCCACACACTAACATCCAGCTTCTTACTTTTCTGACACGAATGACAACTGCTTCAATTCGCTTGTCAAGTCGCGTTTTCATTCACTCACCTACTCACGCAGGTACGCACGAACACGCACGCACGCACACGCACGCACGCACACGCATATACACACACACACAAAAGCAGGATCTGGCTCGCACTCACCATCTGGTTCTCTCTTTCCACCCCGTGGATTGTGCAGACACGCCCACCTGCTACACGGAAAAAGTACATGCACGTGTTGTATTAAAGTGGTAGGACCTAAGAAGCCATAGATGGATGGGCAAGCAAAAAATTAAGCATTGCGTATCCATCCATCCATCCATTCAAACACCTATCCATCCAGTCACCTATTCATTGTCATAAAAGTTACCTATCGCGAATGCGACAGAACCGTAGGTTTGAAGTCTCACTGAAGGCATTTATACATACACACACACACACACACACAAATACACACATGCATACATACATACAAATACGCAAACTTGATGGTACTCTGTGATGTGATCAGAATACTGCCACCAAAACTACGGCAGCAAATATGACTTGACAGGTCCGCCCAATCGCTTACCACGATTCGATCTGACTTGGTTGTCCAAATGTCCAGAAGTCAAACGATTGTAAATTCTTCCTTCTTTTCCCCCAAACCCTCGGCGTTCCCCTAGGCCTTTCCACTCGTGACGCACTTTTTTTCACTATGAGAGCTCTGTGAGTTTGGGACTAAACAGATATTTTGAAAAAAATACCTACTCATTGTCTTACGACCAAAAAAAACGTGAAAAATTAGCTTTGTACTCCAAGGAAAGAACATAGATTGCTGCTTCCATGCGTGCTTGTGCTCTGAGTGTTCATTCAAGTTCACAGTCAACAAGGAAGTGACGGAAACAATGAGGACCAAACTTGATTTGTTTCTACAACAAGATTATACAATGTTTGGTGACCATCAATAACCGGTGTGAACGCCGAAAACCCGGGAAAGAATGACAAGGAATGAACTACCGCAGCAGACTTGTGCTCCCAATGTGGGTTTGAGGTGCTAAGTTCGTACTCCATTCTCATAATTGTTTATCTGGTTGGTGGTCGATAGAATCCAGAGTATTATTATGTATATGAATGTATTTTTTGTGCCCACTTCAACTCTCGGGGTTCCGAATACATGTGCTTGTGTGTGTGTGTGTGTTCTTTTCGTCATACGCATAAACCAATATATATATTAGGGGTTAGAGGGCGTACAATAAGTTCTGACGTTTCGATCCAAACTGGGACTCCTCGTTAAATGTGAATGAGTGACTGAATGGGAAATGTGCGATAAAACCTCGTTACTCGAACCACAAACCAACTAGGAAATAGCCCTGGGTGGGAGGCTATTAGCAAACGGAAAAGCTACTTTGCGCACAGACCGACAATAAAAACACGTTAGTATCACAGCTCGTTTGTTGCAATATAAGCTTTGAAACTGTACTCGGTCAGTTTTAACGCAGCAGTCCTCCTGACTTACTCAACACCTGACTCACTGCACTCACTTTCGTCCGGATGTTGTTAGTTTGTACTCTGGTAGTTTCTTAATGACTATTACGTCTTGTTGATGTGCATTTATTGCATCGCATTTTGTTTCCTTGTACGCCAATACTCCTTTCCAAATCTGCAGGATGTACTCTTTACGAGTAATACCATCGCACATCACTATAGCAATATCAGCTGATAAAATCTAGGCGCCATATTTGGTCATCACAAACTCAGTAATGTAGCTCCCGCGGATTTCTTTCCTCGTAAGTTGAGCCTTTCGTGGTATCTTCTACGTGAACGATCGGAATTGGGGAAATTACGCAATTCCCCACACCCCCGGGTTCTTTGTGGTCAGATGACAGGGTATACGGTTGTTCGTATCTGACTAACCACGCCAACAGAGAACTGTTCAGCGCTTGGTGTATTCTATTTCATCTGTATATTTGGCGTTTTCACATCAGAATGCCTATTCAAAGTGCCCCTCCACCAGATTGTTCCATGTGAATTGAAAGCGATCCGCATGAATTTGAGAACTTAGCTGGACACGAAACATCAAAGTAACTAGAACAAAAATTCACAAACTAAAACGTAAATTATTGGATAAATGTTATATAGTTAATTTTCATCTGTCCTTCTACGATCAATTTATGTGCAAATCACATGACAGAGTCAGGTACATGTTCACAATAGCCTGCGTACGCAACTGGCCAGTCAGGACGTTGGCAGTTCATGGACGTGAAATTAAAACGCATCCCCAGTGCCATTGGGTCAAAGATATTGCATCAACCGTAATTCCTCACACTATGCGTATCCACATACTAACTGTAAATAAACTTAAACGAACCCGGCCTCCAGCCGTGGTGGCATTCTCGTTGTCTTCGATTCAAAGGTTAGGATCGAATTATGTAGAAAGTCACCTTTGAGCATGGCGTTAGACATTCTTAACGCTTGTGTCATCAGATGCAGTATGGCGGCCTGTGAGCTACTACTACTACTACTACTACTGAATTTGGCAACGACCTTGAAAATTTTCTGCCATTTCGAAATGCGAAAGCTAAACAAGAAACCCAACGGTTGAAAAGCCCAGAAATTGTAATGCAGTACTCAGTGGTGTTATTAGTTTTCAACTAAATGAACTAAGAGATCAATTGTTATTGATGGGTAAAAACTATCACCGAAACTTCATACACTGCGATCATTCACAGTGGTAATTAAATGGGTTGACATCGTTCAGTATTTCTATCGTATTTCAATATTCCATAAGAATAGTGCTAAAAAATGGAATTGAATTTCTGGCACAAGGAAAACGTTGGGCAATCTATTATTCCGGTCAAGTTGTCCTAACACAAAATTTGTTCCTTTGTCGGATCGGCTACCTATTCCACGTTTTTTAATCACAATTTAATTGTTGTTACCATATCCTGCGACAGTTTTCTTCGAACATCGGTTCACCACCTGTCAAGTGATCGACAGTCACATTGTCCTCTCAGTTCCCACGTGGTCAAACGAATGTTTGCCGAGCGGGGGAAGGAAGTAAACCTCCTGTTGCTTGCAAATGGCGCCACTTTCGATTCTCAAAACGGACAGAAAACAATGATGACTTGGGGAGTCAGACAAGGGCCCGTTTTGCTATTCCGTCGCCCACCCATACATAGTATATATATATATATATTATGTATATATATATATAGTTGGAAGACTATCTTAAAAATTGTGGTCTTTTTTCGAAGCAAAGGGCAAAAAAGAGAAGGCGAAGTAAATTCACATGTTCTCTATCGTCATCCTACTGCATCAACTACCTAATAGAAACTTGAATAGTCTACTTACATTCCCCACAGCTCTTTCTTGGTATAATTCAACCGTCAGAATAGCTTCCACAAGTGTCACGGGTGACAGCTTGTCGAGCAAACAAACTGTGGCTGTCCCCGGTATTCATATTTTGTACACCTGGACCTGATGGTGTGTCTCTGAGCCCGGGGGAAAATTATGTGCACATAAATGGCCAATAAACTGTTTGACTTGCAAATTCAACTCTCCTGTGATAGAGTCCTCGTCAATTTGGCGATAGATTTAATCTTTTAAATCTACAAGCAGTAATCAGTTGATCGGCAGGTGGAATTATTTTTCACTTTGAAATGAGGCTTTGGGGAAAATATGATGTGATAGGTACAAGCAAGCGCTATGCTCATTTATATCCATAGAACAGTACTATACCTACTGTCACTTATACTGAACATAAAAACGTATGCCTTCGCACAAGGTACAGTAGTTGTGTCGTGGTTCCGATTAGACTAACTCGATCAGTTTACTGTGGACCGTACAAACCAGTCTGGCGAATGTTCCCGTCACCAAAATCTTTGGTTTCACGTTTTGCACAAAACTGTTTTCTAAAGAGACGGGCGAACTGCGTAATGATGGGACTACCAGACCAACTTGGGGACAATGAATGAACCAGAGCCAGTATTTGCAAGTCTACCAAATAGCTCCACACTGACGCGCCATCGTGAAATATCAGCAGGTTTCAAAGACGGCGTCGGAAGGTTGTCACAGTAATGAAAGATAAGACCCTCGGGATGTCACCCGTTACCGGTGTCTGGTCAACACTAGTGACTACAGTGTTTTGAATGCACCTTACAATATGAAAACAATGGGAACTTTAAACAGTTCTGCTCGTTTGTTGGTGCTATCAACCTGACAGATGAATATGTCGTTCCACATCAATCTCCGGTGGAAACCAACAATTGCCTCATCATCCAAAGTTATTTGACCCCCTATCTCACAGTCCTTGAAAACTGAAAGGTAACTTCTATTTGGACCACTGTAAATCGGGGTTGGGATAAAAGCATTGCAAAGTTTGGGGATGAGTAATGTTTGGAAAAATCACTTATAACCACTAGTGTTGCAAGCCGTCGTGAAAAATAAGAGTAACGGTACTGACTGAAAGTTCGAAAACTGATCACCCCAATGATGTAAAAAGTTGCCAAATAAACCCACTTCTTCAGTCATGTATATGATTTTTCTATTATTTGTGTGACATTTCGTTTTTTGGATAAGATTGAGGACGCAGCATTGGTTCTTCTGGCTCTGATATATCACTTTTTAAATAAATTGTCCCACATTTTCTGGTCTCCGAAATATCCCGGTACCGGACCATGTCACTTGTAAGAGCTCATCAATGGTGGATATCCATCATGACACTTAGGTTTCGAGCCGTGGTGCGATATGGATAAATGCTATTCATCACAAATAATGGATTATGTGTCGTAACTAATGGGTATGAAGTCCACTTTTAAACAGTTCCACAGTTTGTTTAAACATGAACTGATGAATGTGTGGAAAACCGTTTGACCATCTCGTAGCTTTGTTTTGAGCTATTTTAAAATTGGTCTGTCTAACATAGTCGCCTCTGGAGCAACAAACGCATACGTTTTTTGCGTGCTACTATCGAGTATTTGTTCGTAGATTCCGCATACAACATATATCCCTTCTGTTGTGGGAACCGGGTGCTAGACTGCAAGGTCTAAGTTCACGTTTTAAAACCTACCAGTTTCAAGTTTAGTCCAGCCGTGACTGTGAAATTGAGCTGCCCGTCAGCAACTCTGAGATCATCTTTCATAAAGTGACATTCTTCCATCTAAATTCTAAATGAAATAAATTACCCACATGTGGTGGGTTACGGAAAAACACGATCGGTTAAATTGATTCGCCATATTTTTATTGTATTTGTACTTAAAATCATATTACGGAATTCAGCCACTAGCCATAAAGCAAGCATATGAATTATCAAGGCATAACGAAATAGCCTCGATCATAGCTAGACAGTCAATGACAATGAGAAGCCCACAGGATCTGGAAGACGTTTGCTTTTATTTACAATGGCATTCGAGTCGTGTTTGCGACCGTATGTTGTTACAGCTCTCGTTGACCGGTTGTCTACGCAAGCCACAGCTTCGCTTTGGTTTCCTGCATCGCGTGACTTGCGCATAAACGCCAAAGTTTCGTACGTCGAAATTGCTCATTACGACAGGTGTGATATTGTGTACATCGTTGGACAACGAATGCTTGAAGAGTCTAGTATAGAAATGACAATTTTAATTGTACACATATTATGAAAACTTATCAGCAACTCCAAATGTTATTTTGTCACTTCAGTCTCCTAGAAGGGCATTTGGATTTCGAAATCTCGATTTGAAATTGCAGGCTCCAAAAAAGCGTTGGCAAAATGAGACGGATACAATTGTCCAATGGAAAAGTGTCCACTCGTTGATCGTCCTTGTCAGCATACAGCTCATTATAAGGAAATTAAGACTATTAGAAGATGGTGCTTCTAGTTCCACTTGAGGCACGCATTATTGAAACATTTGTTTGTGTATTCCATACAGTCATGTTTATACAAAACGTGCTACTTTTTATGAAATGCTTGAGGAATGACTTTAGTTGACGGGATATGCCCCATGTCTACTAGGGTCGACTAAGCCGGATAGAGAACCAGCAACCATGACTCTGACAATTGGAGTGGCAAAGAACCATATAAGATCTCGTTAGGTCAGGTTTAATAACGAACCAATCTACATCGAAATTGGCCGGTGGATCCGGGATTCGGATCTCTGACTTTTTGGTAACAGAGGCTTAATCCCATTATCCAAGGCCAGCCAACAATGAGAAAATTTTCCCCTTATTTCAGTGACTTTGAAAATTTCTATTGGTCGTAGGTCATGTAGCCGATTTTCGTGTTGTTCGCATTGCTAAGCTTCGCTCTTAGATCGCAAACGTTTTAACACCTGTCTGGATGACATCGCCAGTGCATGTGCGCGGTTGATTATCCCTCCTTATTCACAGATGTGCCACTAACCTTGACCTCGTTAATAGACATTTGTTTTGTCACTTGGCTTTTGCTGGTCTGTCTTTCGACTCTACAGGAATGACGTTTGGCTTGAGTGGTTTGACCCTTTCAGTTATGCGTAGTTGTGTCTAATACAAGGATGTGAATATTCGGCGATGTAGTTTCAGTTTTTTCCGCATGAGTAATTCGCATTCATGGCCTTGAGTCTGCATGCTTCCGTTTCCGGGCTTATCTAGCTGAAAGACTTACTCATCATCCGACTTGACACATGACCCAGTTCGATACACCTATTGATTTAATGGTTTGAAGAGTACCGGTCTTTTAAAGACTCCCTTTTGTGTCTGGTGCCTTTTGACCCAGAATTACAACAGCACCTAGACTGAACTTGCAACCTTCTTGGTGCTCTTGGACAGATATGAGAGAGAGAGAGAGTGGACTGTCTTCTTGTAGGGATAATCTTCTACCAATTTGAAAGCAGCATTTGTCGCGGTTCATGCAATGGACTCCGCAGACGACGTTTTTTGAGTCCGCAGTTTTGAATTGATTTCCTGATTTCGATACTAATCTTGTCATAATTTTGAATGTCATATGAGCCACTGTGATTTCCTCAAAGTTGGAACAATCTCGTAGTTCTAACTTCGTGATGTATGGCAGAGTGACTCTTCTTTTTTGATTGTGTTCTTTGTTCAGTTGACTTGTTCATCCCATGTATGGTTCTTCATATGAAATTTCTTGAATATCCATTCCCTTTCAATATCCTGGGGGGGTCGTTTTCTTCTTTTTTTCTCAGTTCTGCTGTGCTGCAGTGATATTTTGCTCTCGAAAGTAAGGTTCGAATGCATGATTTTTGTGGTTATCTGGATGATTGCTGAGGAAGCTTAGTATTTAGTTCCTATGTTGGTTTGCTATTTACTGTTGCTTCCAAAGTGGTCCTGACATTTCTTTTTACCAACACGCCAAGAAATGTTAGTTTCTGGTGAACCACTGTGTGATTCACAACTGAACTTGTCATCAATGCAAGTTTCTAGTAAATCAAATGAGATCCTAAAGTCAAATATATTTAACCTCGTCCAAATAATTTAACCACATCATCCCTCTATTTTATTCATAATCTGGAACTGGCTTCGGTAAATCGGGAACCGAAACCAACCATAAATACTAAAATGCTTTATTTGCACCTTTGAGGCCAGATAGTCCAATAAGAAATAAATTAAAATCTCCTAGACATTATGTCCACGGAAGCAGCTAGCTTCCAAGATAATAGGAGTTGGGCTATTGACATTGTCACTGTCATCCACATTACTACCACTACTACTTCTACCACAAAACTAGTACCACTACTATTGCTATTATTATTATTATTATTATTATTATTGTAGTTATCATTGTAAGCCCAAGTAGCCAAGCTCCGTAATTTATTTCCAAAACTTTCGTCATACTTAAGCTACATGCGAAGAAGTCACCTATCAACAGGAGTTGGTTGCTCTGCGCTAGCTGTCCGTGGCCGTGCAAATCAGTGATGGATAGGTGCAACATCATGTGATGAGTTTGAACAAACCGTTGGAAGCCTGCCCGGTGGCCTAATGGCTAAGATATTCGACTCGAAATCGTTCGGGAGCGGTGAAATATGCACTGGCAATGATTTCTAGCAAAGATAAAATAGCTCCACAATGCTTCCATGGTTTATCAGTTGCGAGTTAAGCGCTGTTATCACACGGTGGATTATTTATGTAACTTCGCTATTTATAATCTTTGCTCCTTTTCACTATTACATTGATCTTCTCATGCAAGAGCACACCGCCCATCTTACTGGCAAAAGTTATGCTGGTATCGGTTTCAAGCGAGTTTTTCTTGCAAATTTGGTGACTGCTAGTGCCGATATATTTACGATGATTATGGAGAAGGCAGAAGCAGAGAGTATGGAAAGTTGAGGATGATGTTGCTCAAATGCTTCTTGATCAACGTCAATAGTAATAGGAACAGTGACATGATTATCAACAAGTGCCACTGTACTCGGAGACCAGCTACAGTGACAGGTTTGCCACGGGCATGTCAAAATGTCGATTCATATCCCAATCTCTATCAGAAATAAATACGAACGGAAAGTGGACCTAATTGGAAAAACCACCAACCGGGTGAGGGGATCCAACCTATCCCAGGGTCCCCTTGGTGATTCTACCAAGACTAATGCTACATACGAGAATGTTTTCATCCCCGAGATGGGGAGTCGATTTCAGGTGAACTGTAGTCATCCTGTCCTACCCCAGTTCTGACAGTTATACACTGTTACTGCTACTGACCATAGTTAAGCAGTTCTCGTGGTGTTAGACTGCCCCCATCTTACGCATGTCCCCCTTTTTCTGCCTATATTTGTCCCCGCTTTTGCTTATCTGTTTTTTTTGGCTGATTTGTCCGAGCGAACTTTCCTATAAGCAAAACATCCATCCTTCCCCTGACTGAGGCGGTGCACACTACGGCAGGAATGAATTATGGCATGTACTGGCACCTACGCGTGTCAGTCTAATTAATTAGCAATCAGTCCATCTTCAGACAGCTGTGAAATCAGAACAGCACATATTATAAGCCCGTGGTATTTGGGATGGGAAATGGGATGCCAGACGAATTGCATCGACCCGGTACGTGCACCCGACCGCAACAAACTGGACCTCTATCTCCGGGGCTGTATTTGTGATGCTCCTTTGGTATGTTTCTGTTCACCTCCTTTTCGAACGCCAAGGGGGTTGGGATGTCAATTCACGGTGCCGATTGTCAAAGTTGAACTGCGCAACACGACGAAACACAATCGAGAACAACGACAGCTTGATAACTGATGCGGACTGACCAATTGTGCGCCCAAATTGTAAATGAAAGTTGTGCGAGCGCTTTGACCGATCTATGTCCAGAATTTGACAGAAAGAGTGAAACAAAAATAATGCTTCGGAAATGACAACGATGTTGTTGAAATTTGGCACATTTTCTGTCCTTCTGCCTTTTGTAGCAGGTCATAACAAAGCTCGAGAGTACAAAACCTCATTAATGAACGGTACCTTTCCGGTGACATATGGACAGTTGGAACTACAGGAAATAGTCCATTGCGGGCAGTTATTAAACTGACTTAAATAATAGCACATTTATTATTCTAAATAAAGGCTGCACCAAAGTGCCAACGTATGTGCAATACTTTCATGACTTTAATCCAAATGCTGGATGTGGATAGTACATGATGAATCTCCTTAAGAAATTATCAAAATATGGACTAGGACCATTGTTTTTTTTTAAAAGAATGGACTTACCCATATTTCCCATCCGCTGTGTAATCAACAAGCCGATTTACACTTGGATTTTACGCCTGGGATTCAAGTTCTTCCTTCCTGGTTGTCATGTTTACATTTTAGTCCTACAATTTGCGGCACTCTATCTGTTAATTGATTACCGTTTTGCCTCTTGGGTCTAGCCACTTCATAACGCGCCAGTCTTGGTAATCCTACGGGACATTCCGCTGTGCTGTTCCGGTCCATGTGATTGACTCGGTTGTTTCAACTGAAGGTAGCCTTATCTGTGTAGTCTTGTTATGTTTTGATCTGTATTCCGCCAGGTGTAGCTACTTGTGATTTGATCAGCTGATCTGTTCCTCATCCCGGATTGGCTTTAGAATGACACTGGATCTCATCGGCTGTTGTCCCACTTGACTGAACTGCGCGACTGACAAAGCGATCCGTATCAAATACGTGTAGTTGATTGATTGATTGATTTACTGGACCAAGTGAATACGGGCATTTTTGACGAATCTATCTAACAATAGTTTTATGAGCAACGCAACCACTCGGTCATTGTCGGCAAAAAGATAACAAAAATACTTTATCAAAAACGATTTTGGTACAATTTTGGTGCAATAATCAAACAAGAATGAATCAGCTGTATAGTTCTGCCGTGGTTTCTTAATGATGAGTTGGGCGATGATATTATTTCATGAATAATCATTGTTAACAAAACTGGAAACAGCCGTCCAAGGGAATGATTCCTCAAACTCCAGTTTTTTGTTGTCAAGACAAAAACAGTATCAGTTTCCTGTTCATCTGAAATCGGAAATGAGCACTTGACAAAAGTGACCCCTTGGTAGTACGATTGGGAAACAATTCAAGCGTGAAGTGAATTGCCCCGGTGGACGATTTTTCGTCAACTTTAATGCAGTCATAGGAACAGTTGATAAAATGTGGAAATGCTCTTGAGTATCCTAAATTCCGTTTGTTACGGGCCTCAAGCTCCATCTCTAGATGATATGAAACTTACTGGAGGGACGACTAAAGTCACGTTATTGCTAAACTGATTAACCGTCACGGTAATTCACCCAGAAAAACGCATGACCATTTCGAAGATTTGATGTTTCACAACTTCTCACTAACCAGGTGCACATGGAGGCTCTTCGTTAAAGAGTCCACAAAATAACCACAACAATTTTTTCACTTATATTCACTCATCCAGATACTACTTATAATTTCTGTTCATTCTGTTGGCATTCTGCCCTCGTTCTATGGTCTTCGTCTTCTACGTTGGATTGATTTGGAACTTCTCTGATTAATCCATCATTAAGCTCGTCTTCTAACCATGATTGCTGGAGACCCTTCACTATTATTCGCATCTCAAAGCCTAGCAGTTCTACTGTTTTGGCAAAACGTTTCCGCCCAATCCTCTTAAGGTCTTCTGGTCCTAAACTGACGGAACTTGTTACACTTAAGCGCCTGCGTTCTTTTATGCATTCTCCTGATGACCCTTGTACGCAAAAGGCTATACAATACAACACAGTACAATACAATACAATACAATACAATACAATACAATACAATACAATACAATGCAATACAATACAATGCAATACAATACAATACATTGCAATGCAACACAATACAATACAATACAATACAATACAATACAATGCAATACAATACAATACAATACAATACAATACAATACAATACAACACGATACAATACAATACAATACAATACAATATAATACAATACAATACAATACAATACAATATAATATAATACAATACAATACAATACAATACAATACAATATAATACAATACAATACAGTACAATACAATACAATACAATACAATACAATACAATACAATACAATGCAATGCAGTACAATGCAATATAATACAATACACTACAGTGCAACTAGCGATTGTCGGAGGCCAGCATCACGGAGTTTGGACCTACAAATCGCGGGTTTTACATTTTTGCACCGCCAATCAACTCCTAACCGAAACATACTCACTTGGCTACGACATTGTACCTGCAAATAAGGCATAAGAACAATTATATGGTTGTCATTACCTCATTTGATGCATTAATGCAATGATCATAACGTGAAAGTTTTCAAAAAAATTTTATTTTTGCCATATTGTCATTTTTAAAATTAAATTCACTTGATTTTTCATTATTTTCAGAGTTCAAAGGTAGTATAACACTAAGTCCATTTTCAGTGATAAGTTTTATTCAATTCTCCGTTTTCGGTGGACTGGGGTGGTTATAGCATCCTAACAAACTTTTCTGGTCCATGGGAAGACGAATTTATCCAACTTCGGTACTTCTCCCCCTACCCCGTGTTGGGTTTTTAAGGTTGTGATTGATCAACTGTTCATCACATTGGCTTTTTTGGGTCGTCTGTCATCAAGCGAAAGCTAGTTTTCGGATTTTTAGATCGGTATTGACTCATTTCGAGACTATAAGTCCACTGTTCTGAATCGAAAGGAAATACTCGATTTCCGTCAATCGTTTGCCTTCTCGCGTTATATTTGAGATCGTTTTTTGAAGACTGAAAACATGAACAAATTTTAAAAAGGTTGATTTAAACCGTGGGATTCTGATCCAGAAGGATATCGTTGGCCAACACGTACCATTGCATCGACTTCCACCCTAATGTTGACAGTAATTTATCTCTACATTTTATCCCAGAGACATTTACAAATGAGACTTATTGGCCAGCTTTTTAAAATCGATGAAATGATAGAAATTACTGTTGCTCATTGGTGTCGCAACTTAGGGGTGTGGGCTACTAGAGCAAATTTCAGGTCCGACACCTCAGTTCGTCGAATTTTCTTCGGAGTAAGATCTTTTATATTTTACTTCATTTATTAATGAGATGACAATGCATATCCTTTTTCAGGAAGGGGCCCCGACCAACAGAGGGCTACCATAAGGGGAAGTTGACCAGCGGCGGGAGGATTCGAACCCGCGACTCTCACGTCCAAACGGCACGATCTTATCCGCTTGGTCACCACCGGCCAGGTTAGGAGCCAACCACAAGCACTTCTTTGACCGCTAGTAATGCAGTCACAGTGAGCATTGTTTTCAAGGCCGATACGGTACCCCATTGAAAGTAGCCAAGTAAGAAGCTGGTGGTCATCGATGTTGGATGGTGCGAACTAGCGCCACCATGTGCTCACCTCGCATTTCCAGCCTGATCCGATATATCCCATGTAAGAGCCCGATGTAAAACAAAGATCCGTTTGAAGGGCAACTGGAATCTTTCGGTAAATTTTCATCAAGCAAAGGACCTTGGACGCGAAGAAATATCCGATGGACAAATTGCTCCAGGGATTTTTAGATATATAATGTTGTGTGACAGGTAAAAATACATAACTGTCACTTCTTGTTGACAAATAAGTCCAACACATGTGGTACTTTCAAAACCGACCGCAATTTCAGGGTCCGAGGGTTTGATGTGAAAGGATGCTTTAGTTAGAATGTGTGAGCGAAGATATTCAGATGCTTGTGTGAAAATAAAGTGAAACTGAAAATTGCTGAGTAGAAATTGAACATGCATTGTAGATTATTGTATGATTTCCTTTTATTCCAGAGCTGTTTGTTTGTTCCCGTTGGTAGTGACATAATTATGTGCGCAGATTTTCAATGGACTAATTTGCGGACGATGGTTGGCAGCCAATTGGGAAAGCCTAGGATTTTGGAGAACTCCATGGTTATAGATACCGTATTATTGACCGCTTGAGCATTGTAACCATCGAATCGCAAGAGTGGATAAAATGTAAACTTATTGGTCGGGCTGATCTAACTTGTGGGAAGGACAACATGACTAATTTGCGTGAATCACAATATCACTCAAATTGGAATCCCTTTTCGTTTAATTGTGTTATCCCCCCCACTCCATTTCACATGAACAGGAACAATCGAAATTCGCTAAAACACTCAGTCTACGAATGGCTTATCTTGGTATTTAGATCGAAGCGATTTCCACACCCGCCGAAGTGATATCATCTTCAAAGATTATAAAACGTTTGTGTTCCAAATACCATCAGTCGACGCTATGAAACTCTTGGTTATTATTTATTTTAGTCGACTTCAACTGTACTTCATTGACACGTCAGTTACAGTCCCTTGGTATCTTTGCTTCATATTCTTCATGAACGTCTATCCACTGGACTCAGTCCATCCTCTTGATCGTTATTTCTGATAGTAACGGTGGTTGGTTGAGTGTTGCTACTATCCGCCATGATGCACTTATAGAGTTGTTACGACTGCAGGGTGGCTAGATATCACATTATGCGCAAATCTCCGTCGGCCAGACTCCTTCCGTTCTTCATCACGCCCCACCCACAACGCCTAAACGACACGCACCAGCTTTTCACTCTCTACATTACTAATAACAATCTCGGCTTGACCTCACTTAGATGTACTCCCGATCTCTTCCTCTCTCTCTCTCTCTCACTCATTGTTACTAGGCTGTCATCTCGAGTCGAATCGTGCCAATGAACTGAGTATCCGGATTAAATTAGTCCAACCGTTTTTGGGGTACTGCCCACACAACAACAACAACAATGTGAGAAAATGTGCGTGGAGTGGTAGACACTTCCTGCAATCTGCATTTGTTCACACGGCTAAAATTGCGTCATTTTCGCGATTTCATGCCTTAGCCTCGCCAAACTTGTCAACTAAGTCTTACTATACTCCAAAAGTGGCGGGTTGTCCGGGTGGGGTTGAAGCTTTCCCGATGCCAGCTGGAGGTTGGTGACAATCGTTTAGCCTAGAGGCCAGTGGACAGGTGTGTTGCCATAGCTCGTGGTGTGTGTGTGTGTGTGTGTGTTTAATGGTGATAGTCACATTTAACCCAAACGTAGCTGTGGTCAACTTGTCCTCTCGATCCTTTGTGGTCTGCGTGTGTGAACTAACCCGCGGGCGTTGATCTCGACCTGTGAGACCAAGTGGAGTTCGTCTGACCACTTAATCACACATGCACAACTTTTGACTAACAGCAGCTGCTGCTGAGCTAACATCCTAATTGTTTATATTGCATCTGTGGGGCAATCTGACTTGTGGTGTTAGGACAGAGTGAATATTGGTCGGCCTACGACTTTAGTGATGCGCCTGTTTGCACGATTGTGATTGTGTCGTGGTGTTGGTTCGTAGGTAGCGGGTCAGACGTACCGGGGGAGGGGCGGTAATCTGAACAAGGTAACCGACCGAAACTGTTTCCCTCGGAATCTAAGTCACAAGCCATCTGGAACTTATCTTAAAAACCTCCAGAGACGTTTGTCACCAAGGCCAAGTTATTGTATCGTCATTGTACCCCTCCGAAGTGGTTGAGAGTGGGAAGAGTTGCAACTAAGAAACTAGGACACGAAGACGTCAGCTGCCAAATGATCAATGCAAATCAGGACGATGTTGTTTCCATCACACACGCATACACTCACGCAGACGCACACGCGTACACTTGAACTTGACAATAAAAAAGGCTCGACCGTACGTTGTTTAGCCTTCGTAGCCCCTCTCGCTCACTACCTTGTCCCGATCAGGCGTTATGGTCTGATCTGGCTGTTTTCCCAAACTACGAAATGGTTGGCCCAACTGGATCTTCGGGGATATTTTGGTTGAACAGATTCGGTTTCAGTCGAAGACATACTTGTTGTGCTTCAGAAATCACATCTGGATCAGCAGATTGCTGTAGAATGGGAAGTTTGGGTAGTGGGTGCGGATGATAGATGGGACAGAGGCTAAAATTTGTTGAACGAATTAGGGCTTTAAATCGGATTGTTTGTATCCTTCCTAGCGCACTACCACAACTCTGACACAGACATAACAACTGAACCATATGAATGAACCTGAGAAACACTAGTTTGCACCATTCGTCGATTTGTACAGTGCTGGGACGTGATTGTCATTCAGTGTAAAGGAAGGGATGGGGCAAAACTGTGCACACGATCCCCTGATTCGCTCGGAGCTATTGAGATGCATTGCAGGGCTTCGTTGTAAGAACTCACATGGGAAAAGCTTCCTAACAACAATCAAGTTTCCACCATAATCTATTCAGTACATCATATGCGCTCCATACACGTGGATTATAGAGGTAACATCCAACACAGAATTAGGCCTGTATGAATACGTCGGTGGGTCAGTCCACGTGCAAGCCACGTGATAAGGTCCGTTACAGCTTGGTGCTAACCTGCATAGACAACCAGACCGAGAGGCCAACCGTGGTGGCAGCTGGTCTTGAAGTCTATACTTTCCTCGAAAGCCATTGGACGGAATGTATTCCACCAATCGTAATATCTCCTACTTTGTGTATAAACGTATTTATCCAGCTGTTGTGGCTTTTTGTCCTCTTTAATTGCGTAACTTCGGTCGGAGTCATTCCAGTGCATGTTAGTAATTCGTATCCATTCTTTTTGGGAGTTGGCCAATTCCGCATACCGATTTCAACCACAAACAGTACAGTTAACTCGGAGCTAACATTGCCAAATTATTGGTGATAGTTTTCGCCAGTTTTGACAACTTGTGAGGTTTAATTTTACACCGTACTGTTCTACTTTTAGTTTAACTGTTGGTTCTCTCATCTTGTCCGAAGGCTATTCAGCTCGGTAATGGAGATGTATTTATAATATTACTAATGGGGTTTAGCAGTACGGCCAACTATAAGAAATGGTTAATTTGCTCTACTATTCGGCCTCAACAATACATCTAATATATAATGCTTCGTAAATGAGATTGACAGAAACTGCATTGCGTAAGCAGTCACCATCGAACTGGTTTTGAAATATGATTCAGCCATGCTAACGAAAAACGTGTAGGAATGAGGCCATATATCTGATGAGAATTGTATTCGTATTTGGAATACCCGATACATGTATTCGTTTAATACGACGTAGTGGTGGCGGTATTAGAAGCAATCAGATGTCTGCAGTTGAGCTGCAAAGCAAAACACCGGTAAAGTAAAAAACCCAGCATATTGTTCGTGCGTAAATCGATCAAAATTTGGAACGTGAAAGTGGATGATCAACAAAATCTCGACTGGTCGGGGTAGCCTTATAGTCATCCTGTCAACAACTAAGATATTGCTAATTGCCTACTCGCCAAAAGTTGTCTGTGGTCCCCGATAATCAGCACAGTTATTCAATCAAGACGAGGATTCATCTGTTGAGTCTCACTTTCTATTCACATTGATAAGTCCTGGAGCAGTGAAACCGATACAAACTTGAAGGAATACCCAATTGCGCTTACTTCGGATAAAGTATAATTCAGTAAACAAAGTTTTCCTTTGCGTAACAAAAACCGAACAACTTGTTTTTTTTTCTTGGTCCGTTAAACTTTGTAGTCGTTTTGTTAACAGGTGCGCCGGAATCTTATTTGTACTTGTGTTCACTCCACCGTGTGATCACGTGATTCCGTGGGCACTCAACAACATGACCTCAGCCACTTAGCACACGTGCTACAAAGGCAACGTTTGCATTATTTTTTGTCCTCCATCTCAGGTTGAGCATTTAGAATAAAAACATTAGTCCTTTTAGACAAGTGATTGTGATTGCGTTCAATTAGATGATCCAGTTATACTTCTCGTATAAAATAATCGTGTACTAGTGTCTTGGATAAAATTTTCATTCGACTAAAGTTGTACTAATCGTAAGCAAGCAAACTAACCATTCAGTGTGAACAAGCACATGAACTTGTTGGAGTGATAGGATGTTTGTACACACTTGTAACTCTCAACATAAACCCAAATGGTACTTAGTGATCGCGGACACCAAAAGACAATCACGTGGAATTCAGAAAATCTTGCTTTTCCCAAGGCCAATCCACTGCCGAGAATACTTTTACGTCGACAAACATCCAATGTCTTTCTTTTCGTTCATCATTTATCTGCTGAATGTAATATCTTCTAGAGTGCAACGCAGTACTTTTTAGCTAATTTTGTACTATAATATCCTTATTGTTTAATAACATCCATTGACCGCTTTCGCACGAAGTGTGTGAATGCATATTCCTCGCCGCAGTTTTCGGCCCCCGCATACACGGTTTCTGCGTGCACATATGTGAGTTACCCGCGGACCAAGTCCAATCGACGTGAGCCGATTTCTGTCCCATTCCACATTCATCATAACTACCCCCAGCATTTTCCAAGATAGGAGCTGAATGAAACACTTGTAAAAGTATATTGTTCGATTGAATTTGCCGATTTCGTGTACTTTCTTTCGATTTCATTTGTTTTGAGTATTTGTGACCGATTTACTTTGGGAGACAAATTCACTCAGTTCGGTACTCTGTCTACCTTGAGTGGACGAATCGGTACACCCAAATGACAACATCAATTTGCATAGTTCTCCCAGGACTAGTAGTGCTTGAATTTTCGTCGGGTTGAATCTTCCCCAATTGGCAGTATTTTAATGATAACAACCTCTTCCCTGAAATAGTCCAAGTTTTTGGAAATTATTGACGGACTACGCTAAACTGATTGTTTAACCAATTACTAGACTGAATGAATTCACAAATTTGAAATATAACTAAATTAGACGGATTATTACTATTGGCATTATTAGTTTGGAAGGGTCTGATTACAAGTTCTACGACATCGTATTTATGCGAGATACCGGTAAAGGACTAGATTATGTTACTGTTTACTTCGCGATATATGTCGGACCTTTCAAACTATCACTCCTGTTCTACATCATCGATTGCCTGTCGTAATTTGCAGTCCCGCTGTTGGTCTTTTAAGACCCGGCTATCAAAATCGAAGTAGGGCTGCTTTAGCCACCTTTCCTAGACCTTTGGTCAAGTGACACGATATTCAAGTTAGAATAGTAAAACAGAGGGAGGGAGGTCGTGAGTTGTCTGGGGGCTGGTGACCGGTAGTCCGGTTCATGCGCCATTTAACTGAGTTCGGATCAATGACCTCACACTTTCCAGAGGCTCTAGTGGGACCAGTAATTGAGTCTCTGCTCACGCACAAAGTTTACAAGGCAGATAATGGGCTATGGCGTTATTGGATGGGGACCAACACTGTCGACGTTGGAGAACAATCAGTGAAGCTTTGAAGTGTCTTCCGGGGAGGAAGTCTGCCGGGTGAAAATCCGCCACGTCCAGGATACTACTACTGTTTGTCCGAAACAATTTATTCGGTGAGAATAATTTCATCTTATTCATGAATAGCCACAGAAACGGGGATCGCCTTTCTATCCTCTATCTGAGAATTCATCAGGTATCACAGTTCTTTGCCTTTCACATACATCGAAGCCCCAGGTAGAGTAACTGAATGGTATGAAACGGGACTCATTCACGACCAAACGGAGACATACAAATGTGGCTATAATACATTATGAAGGCCTCTAGTGTTTCATCAGTTATCAAAAATGCCAGACCTCAGTTTGCCCACTGCGGTGAAGACGCTTCCGTCTGGCGTAGAAAAGACCCTAAACATTTCCTCTAGGGAGAAATCTCTGACCTATTAGCGAGTCATTCGGGGACCACTGTGATTCGATTTGACGACCGAGTGACAGCTAAAACGGAAAGATACAAGATACTGCAGGGTTCGTAGAATCATAGCTAGAAGAAGCACTGTTCAACCACTCGATGCAATCGCTCATTCTTTGACTCGAATCTAGGTCAATAGTATTTGGAACTGGGTAGCAAATGACCCTCTTTGACAAGACATGGCAAGCGCAACTCTACTCCCAACGTGTAAATCAACGCATAGATAATCAGTGTAACTTAGATCAGAGGTAAGCAAAGATGATGATATGAGATCGACTACGTTGCAGACGTTTGTGAACGAGATCTCAACGGACCAGTCAAGCAGTAGTTTCAAGTAGTTTTGACGCAGTTCCAAATAACTTTGATAAAATTCCCAAATAATGTGAAAAATTTTGCAGTTGCTATTTTGTGTCCATAAAAATGGCTTCCCAGACACTCGCAAAGTCCTGGCTGAAAGAGCAACAAAGGAAGTTAGGATCACTCTTCCAGATATCACACGTTGTCACGTGTTCACTACATAAATCCATCAGATTATTTTAGCTTAGAATTAGACGCTTAGGCTGCGCAATTTAGGATCGTTTCATCATGTTTCATAGCAAGTTAAATTATGGTCCACTGTTCTCCATCTTAAACATGTCAACCTGTTTGAATGGGTCCTCCGGAATTCGTTGTTACTTTCTGGACGGAGACAGGGTTTGACTCCAACAGAATTTACAAATGACTATCGTCGATCTGAAATCATGATTGAAAATTTACCATCAGCTTATGCTCGAGCCTTCAGATGCGATCTATCTGCAAACACTCAAATTAGACAACGTTGAACTGCAGATCAGCATTTTGTTTCGATACATGGTGGATTATAAATAACAATTATTTAACCCTCTCGACGTGAAATTTAATCATGACCGTGAGTGATATGCGCACGATGTAGCAATAAATGTTTAAACATGGCCGGGGACGAATATAAAATTCTTACGACAAAGGTTGCCGCATTTCATACTTATTTCACCGAATTTGATGATAATTTCTAGACTGGAATCAACAGCATATCGCACCAATCAGTCATGTTACATGGATTTATCTATTTAGCACTGCTCCAATTTTATGATCTCTGCTAACTTGGGAATGAACTGGCTCGTCAACCTATCAGATCTCATCAATTGACTCCCGAGGGGTTGCAGAATAACGGGGTAAGCCTAACATAATTTCGTAAAATGTTGCAAATTTGCACAGGATTTGGATAAGAAACGGACAAGTTTTGTGATAATTTGGGGTGGTACCAATTCCCAGGAAATCCGGATCGTTCGGACATCATCTTTGTCTTGTTTGTTGGCAAAATGCGAGTGTACATTATTTTCTGGAAAGGGAACGACTGCAGATCGCGGAAGTTAATCGGCAGTGGGAAAATTCCAACCAGCAATTCTCGTGACCAGAGGTCACGACCTTATCTGTTTGACCAATGCCATCGAGTAGTGGTTGGAATCAACAGTTGATAATTATGTCTACACAGTCGTAGGTGCCAAAAGCAAATGTCACTTGTTCTCGTTATGTCGAAAATCGATGTGAGAATAGAATTTGCCTTTGCGGTGGGGAATTTACATAATTGTGAACTAAACGGGTTTGGAACTGGTTAGCAAAATTAATGTTCCCCAAACTGGCATTTATGCTATTCTGATTATTACTAGTAGTGTTGTTATTAGTATTAGTAACCATACGTGAAATGGAATCTCGAGAACCGGAGGAAGTTGTTGATTTGATGAAATGAACAAAAATTTTCGGAAGACGATCAGAATTGAAACAGGTTACTGGGTACCAAGTATGTTATTTGTCAGATTCTATGCCTCAACGTCCATCTATGGCATGGTCATTCACTCAGACTGTCTGTTTACTATTCATCTCTTCTGAACAAAATAAGCTGATTGGCTTTCCTAAATCCTCATTTGAATAAGTAAAAGAGTGAATGGATAATATGTCCATCTGCGAATCACAGTGATTAGTCGGAAGTTGGTTGGACAGGAGAATACCGAGTACGCATACCTGAGGATCAGCCGGTCGTGAAATTTCGGGGAAATTTTGTCCACCCATCCTTAGGTGGGACATACTACTGACAAAAAGGACTTGATTTGCTTTGTTTCTAGTCTGCGTTTTGTAGACAGAAGAAAAAGAATGTTTTGTTGTGCACGATAAATTGGAGCTATTGTGAACCGATTTTGACATCGAAACGGCCGGAATGCAGATAACGACTCCTGGTCATGGGTGTGTACCAGAAGTGTTTTCCCAAGGGGTTGAACTTTCTTGACATGAGACATAAGGCAGGTAGATCAATAAGGCAGTTTATTCTACCGGGTCGTGACAATCTACATAGCATTTTCTATAGGTTAATATTAGAGAGGGAGAAAAACTTACTCCTGTTCGACATTTTTGGCGAAGTGCTCTATGAACAAAGTTTACACGCACAAGACAATTCGAATAGCCTGCGGGACAATGGAACACTTCTGTTGTGGTTGCTAGCTCTGACAGATGGTTTCTCACGAGCGCTGACAGTGTTATCCCGCGGCCATCCAATAGCTGAAAAGAAAAATAAACATGTGAAGTTGTCTGTATGGCCTGTACATGAATTTCTGATTTCAGTTTTAAGTGCACACAACGGGATTGGGGATTGCACTCAGAAAACATGTGAGGTAACTATTGCCGCATGCCGCTATTCTCTCTCTCTCTCTCTCTGTGTGTGTGTGTGTGAATGAGTGTGTGTACGCGTGCGTAACTGTACGAAACCACAATGTAATGTGGAAGAATCCGATTACTCGCTTGACCAAATACAATCTTTTTAGCGAACTGTCAGTTGCGAACTACATTCGGCTTAAAGACTTTTGCTGGTTTATGGTGTCCCGACGACAATCAACGACAAGCAGACTCCAAAATGATTAACACACCTGAGTCACGTGGGTCACCGATTGTTCCTTCCTTTCAGTCCACATGGTAATCAGTGTTTCCGCGTATTTGCCCACATCTGTACCCTCCACATTAGCGTAAGATGCTCTGCACGTAGACCAGTATTCTGCACGATTTTAAGGCTTTTCATCAGTTACCACCCCCCCCAACCTCAGGAGCCTCTTACTTACAAGCCACGTACCCGGTTCCCAACCGCTTCACTACCTAATCGAACGTGACGTCTACAAAAAACTGCTTGTTATTTAATTAAGGTATTACGTGATCGAATCCATTCACTGAAACTCTGCGGGGCAAGTGACCGGATGCACATCCATAGATGCGTCCACACACGTACAAACATACTTACACACATGGCAAGAGGGTAACAAACGTCAACCATACTTCCCTAATCTGCCATGGCAATTAAATTATTTCACTTGGTGAAATTTTACCAGTTGAAGAAATGCATCGGTTTTCCGGTCAATCTCGTGGACAAAAGATGCGACGTTGATGATGATGATGATGATGATGATGATGATGATGGTGTCGATAATTGTGGTGGTGGTAGCAGCGTTGTTCAAGTTAGTGATAAAGTTTTTGGTCATCACAATTATCGTTTACAAGGTGCGAAATGATCGTTGCCATTTTGGTGGTACTGTTGGTCAGTATCATCAGTCCGTGATGGCCGAATCGTAGACTGATTTGACGGGACTTCTCCCGTCAACGGGAATGTTGCTGTGAATGTTTTTAGACATGCTGTCATCTCCACCGGATGTATGCTGTCTTGTGTTCCACAAGCAATGCAAAACATGCCAGCAGACAAACAGAAGCATATCAACATGTACCGTAACAAACAAATACACACACACACACAAACAAACAAGTCTGAAATCGAATGACGTTACTAAGTTTATGCCTGCTAGCATCACACTTGTTTAGTCGGATACCGTGTACGTGCATTCGTGACGGGCCAAAACAGTGTAGTGCGTAATAAAGAAGTTGTAAATCGACACGAATTAACTGCTAATCGGACGATCAGTAAAAAGGTCATCTCCAGTGTAGTTACTATCTGAGATGGGTATGTGTGTATGTGTGAATCGGATCCCCCTGGTGGGATTCTAGATACCAGACTGATTAGCCTACTGGACTCGTTTCATTTGGTTTACGGGCTCAGTGCTAGTACCGATGATTATTCAGCAAAAAATGTTTTGTCAAACCTGTCGTGATCGGAACCAAAATCAGAGTATCAACACCTGACAAAATGTCTTTCATACAGACTGTCTAAACTGAGCATGAAGAAGATGGATAGATGATAACCATCCTCCAAGTCTTCAGTCATGCAGCCAACCAGTCAGTCGGCCAGTCAACCGATCAACCAGTCAATCAGTCAGTCAGCCAGTCAACCGACCAACTAGTCAATCAGTTAGTCAATTACAGTGAAAAAACGGAATGACCAACGCGAATCCAGACCGCACATTAACGTGTACGTCCACGGGATACGCACAATCGTTAGGGCGTTTTATAAATCAGATCTCTGTACGAACAGGACAGGAAATTACTTTGCGACCGGAAACGGCTAAATTAAACAGAAACAGGCACTGGACGTGGGGTATACGTTCATTGGCGGCAGTAGGAACTGAACGAACAGTGACTGTGTAGAGGCTGGACTATTGGAGATCCACGAAAAAATAGTGGTTTATGTCAAACCACGTTGAATGTGTTAATAATCGAACAGGATAGACCGTATATGCCCACATCAGTGGTTAATACTAGCGCGATCAAAAGAACATGTTCATCCAGCGTTTGCTTCAACAGACCGGGTTGGTGATAATACTCGCCGCAGTCTAAAAAGTGTTAATGTTTGTAATTTTGTGAGTCGAAAATTGATTTATAGGACGAAATTTATCATCAGTATGATGGTCATGTTACCCTAGCAACCAAACTATCTGGTCAGTCGATTTCTCTATTGCCCATTATGATACTGGAAGTCTCTTCTCATTGTCATCTACCTTAACACTCATTGAGATGACCAACGCATAATATAATTCAACTCTGTAGTTTTGGTTTTTTCTGTTTAGTCACACAGGTGATTCACACGAATAGGCTTACGGCTAATTCGATTCTAGGAGGTGCAAAATTAAGTCTCGATCACTTTGGAAATCTGCGAGCATCGTAGATCAAATTAACGATTTTCAAGATCCGTCAGATCCTGATTGAAAGAATTGCTTTGAATGTCCAAATTCTTAACCCTATTTTCATATTTGTGGTATGTTGCCGGGTGTTGCTCAACCGGAACGGTTTGTTACTGTGACTTCTTTTCGCTTGACGTTTGTTCGAAGTACTGTAATCGATTTCGTTATCGAATTTTTGATCATGGTGTCGTTCGATGGCGGCAGAAACGTACCGAGATTGCAAAAATTCATTACAACGGTTGGAAATGTTTGCCAAAAACAACTATCCATTAGTTTGGCTATCACTGTTTATTTGATTTCGCTGGCTTCGTCAACTTGGCATGCCGAGAATATCTTTTAGTTGCCTATGGACATCGTCGGTTATACTTGATGCAGTAGATGTTCTAAGTACTCATCCAGCAGCTACCAGTGTCCACTAATTTCACAGTAGCTTCATTTTCACATTGTTTCATCTTTTATTAATTAATGCACATGAATATCAAGGAAGGCAACAGTGGCCAGCGGCCGGCTGCCGAGTGAGAGAAATTGACCGGCGGTAAGAGGATTCGAACCAGCGACCTTCGTGTACAAACACTACGACACTGACCGTTTGGCAACCGCCGGTCAAGTACTTGTGTTGTCCTATCACTGTTTGTCACGGTACTTTCCGATTGCAAACAACCTCGAGTTTTCAAAAGTCAGTACCAACCTTAGAGTTATTTTCATCGTATGGGCATTACCGCCGCCAAAGTCAGCACGAAATCAGCGGACGATTTCATCGCGAAACCAGCTAATGTTCTCTAAAAACGAGTATTCACAGTGTGATCACGTTACTGGGTTACACAATTTGCAAGTCTGATTGCTTACTTACGAAAATGTGGATTTGAAGAGATGCTTGTGAGACGTTTATGCGACACCCGAACGTTTACAGCTACCTACAGTAGCCACTGTAGTTCGAACCAAACACAATGAAAGAGAAAGTTTACACTTAACCATTCCGCCATATCGATTCGTAAGTCCGGTAAGCACGCTATCTCTGGATTTCAAACACACGCTTATCTATCTAAGGTTGGCTCAGTCAAACTGACAAAGAACTATCAACGAATCATAGGTGTGTTTCTTCTATGGTCTCTTCGACGAAGAGCTTCCATGCACACACACACACACACACACACACACATACATATATATATATATATATATATATATATATATATATATATGAACCACCAGTAGGGGTTGTTGGTGGTTTTCAAAGTTTAGTCAAGACTACTGTTCACCGGGAGAACACATGATGTTAAATTTTCGGTTTTGACGGTTAGTAATATCGTCTATGGATAAGGAGGGGAAATGTTTATTCTCTTGCCCATACACTACACTATGCATAATAAATTCTTTATTCGTTCTGTTTATCTAAAACCGCCCGTAGTATTCGATATGACGAATCGCCAAAACACCCACTGGTGAGAATGCGGGTGCCACGTTTGCGACTGAACTCAGTGCTCGTTGAATCATATTGTCAAAATTCTGAGAAATAAAAACAATTGCCATAAAGTGACCAGTGAGAGAAGAGGGGGAAAAGCAATAAGTCAAACAGTGGTTATTCAATGCAAATAAAAAACAGCCAAATGAGAATTGCCAGGGTTACGCGGACTCGGGCACGGTTTATTTCACCTTCATCCTGGTCACTTCACTTGATCCGGAGGCATGCAAGCTAATGGGCCATAGTAACAAGACTGAACAACTTCCTCCCACCACTATCGATGTGAGGGTAAAAAAACGCCAGGGGGTGAGTGTTGGTGAAGTAAATGAAGCCATGTGGTGGTTTGAATTTTCACAAACGAAGCCTGAACGACTTGAAAAATATTTCTTACTGACTAACTGACTGACTGGATCGCCCAGAGGGGGATGGGTGACCATCGCAACCAAGACCGTGGAGTGGTGGTGCTCGGTGGGATAGGACTGGTCTCTGTAATTCAGAAAAGACAAAACGAATCCGACCTGGAGGCGAACGAACCTAGACGTAACAGAATACGGGTGGGTGGTTTGTATCATCTGGATCTCGTAAGCAAAAGTTGACTCAAGGACATGGGGGTGAACGACAACAATCAGTCAGTCGGTCGATCAACCACTCACTCCTTTTTCCAATTTGATTGAAGCAACGAGCTTCGGACTGGCTAGTCCAACGGGAAGGGGCAGAATGTGAACGGATCACAAGAACACGTGGTATTTGAGTGCGACAAGAACAATGGACCATGTGGTACGGAATTGGTCATGGTTTATCCAAGTTTTGAACAATCTTAAGTTCAAGGCCTTCTTGACACAGCAACCACGATCAGCGGGATGACATGTGCGTTTGTTAATAATACCACTTTTTGTTACTCCCCCCGTATGCGTTTCACGTGGGTGGCATGACTGTTGAGTAGATTTCATGCTGTGTATGGAACAGCCGGTGGCGACACACTGATTGGAAATGGGCTACGTGTAAAGAGAGAGGGAGAGTCAATATTGTTCGTGAGAATGATTTCCTCCTGGAGACGGCGATTCCTCACAGTGGAGGCGGTGGATACAGCTATGGGGAAGCGCATGTGCGCACAGGTTCGCTGTCTTTTTTCGCAAAATTACACATCGAAATTAGTATTATTATTACTATTATTATTATTAACTTCACATACCGGCTCTTTGCACATTTTTGTCCAATCATTTTAGCCATGAATGAACTGCGGAAAATAATTTACAGTGCAAAATAAATATTCACTGTTGAATAGCTCCCACGTGAATGGGCTCGTCGCTGATGGAAGATGTGCAAGCAATTGGGATGTATGAACACTGATGTCCTCCTAGTGTTGCCGGAATATGTTGAGAAAATTTTATCGCCAACTCATGGGTAGGGGTATTTTGGGGATTGGATCACACATTTCGTTGGTTAGACTAGACACTGGACTGGAATGGGTTAAGGTGTTCGGAACGCATTACTTATGCCAACAGGCCTATCGTGTACATTGATCAGTGCGTGGGAGAAAAAAACTCGATTAGGACAAGTTAGATTGCTTAAGTAGATTCCATGAGTTCCTCAAACGCGGTAGTCAGAGCTACTAAATGATGTGGCTCAATGTCGCTGCCAGTGAGATATTTAAATCCTGAATCTATCCTCATCTACGTAATTCGTAATCGGTGTCTGGAATTTTTATCCGCTATTCTTTGTTTACCATGCTTCCGAGTAATCGATGGTGCGAAAGACAGCAAACCAAACCAGAGTATTTTAGTATAGGATTAATGATCATCAGGGTTGCATTGATGGTGGCGTAAGTTGCCGTGAGGAGTGATGGGATTTCTTTAATTAAAAATGGAAATACGACGGGAGAATCGTACGGAAAGGAAATCCGTCTACCGAGATGGATAATAAAAAGTATATGTGAATCGAAGTCGACTTGATAGTATGCGGTTTTTACACAAACATGATAGAACGCAAGACAGTGAATTGGTGCGTAATTCCCTATTTTGCCAGGAAGTGGACGACGCAGCTGTTTCGAGATCCAAGAATGACTCCAAAATGTTACGAAATATTTCTCACGGTTTGCCCATGTGAAGGGAACAGAGCCGGTGATAGAAGTCAAAATCGGCGGGAGCACAACGAAGTGAGACAATATGTGCATTGTAGATGTTTCGAGGTTTTTATAAATGACCATGCTGATTGGAACATATGTCACAGATTCATGCACGCAATGTTGATTAAATCTAGTAATATCTGACTAATCGAAGACACGTCCAAACGGAACATCATTGCCGGGACGCTCAAAAGGTATGGATGAATGGAAAGTAGATAAACCGCCGTTACAGATTTAGACTAAAGAAGAAGGGATAACAATATCCTAAAGAAAAGTGACACGTGTTAACAGATACCTGGCATTTTTTCTGTCACCTTTCGTGCATTCGATTCTGTCAGAGAATGGGTTTTTCAACCATTTGTATAAGTATGCGGAAGATCTAAGTAGATTTTCTTATTCGGGGAAATAGTGGTGTATTTCCAAAGTGTGGTCGAGAAAAAACATCTATCTGATTTACACGAATCATTGGGTGCTTTCAAAGTGGAATCTATTTAAAGGCACTTCTGCACCAATGGTAGTTTAGCTGAGCTCGTACGCAAATCTGCATTCGTCGGAGGAATTTCCAGCAGTTAGCTGGAGTCTTCCCCAGAAGATGCGCCCTACTAATTCCAATACTGGCGAGTTTAGTGCTATTGCCAGGGTCCTCTGCGGTTCCGTCCGATTGTAAGATTATTCCTTACAGTGTGTGTGTGTGTGTGTTTGTGCGTGTTTATGCACTGCGGTTTTTCCAGGCGAACGATCATTCGATTTCGTCACAATTCATTACGGCCTGTCCGAACTCGACTGTTAGTTGTAATTACTGTATTTCTTTGTGCTCTGACAATCTTATGACAAGTCGCAGGAACACATTTTACTCCCTTGATGGAACATATACAATGTGCATTTCCATACTTTTATAGAGTAACGAAAAGGATACACATTGACCCCCAAAATTGTCCTCACCGCTTCGGATTGTAAGGAGAATATCATAAATACGAGATATTGAATATCGAACCTCATACAGGGATTATTCAGCAAAAAGAAGAACAATTGTTCAGGTCAGATCGTGAAACTTTAATATCTACGTCCGTTGGAAACACTGTTCGGATTCAGCCGCCTCCCGTGAATCCGATTCACGTTCATTGTCACACTAGGGATTATTGCAAACTAACGCTGAGCAATAGTTGTGAAGCAAGTGCAGATCGGTCTAAAAACCACTGTCGCTTGTTTTCGGTTTCTCAATATAAGCCAATTGAAACTGACCCACTCAGTTACCACCTGAGCAGTCCAACCTGGACCATGTTCGTTGCCATTCGCCACAAGGTCTTATTAATTCTTCGTCGATAATCCGATTGTTAACTGAGCATTTGTCTTTTCTATTAACTGTTACTGATTTAAGAGCGACAATTGTATAACGAATAGTTTCAATTGTGTAGTTTAAACGTTTTCCCAGTCGTTCAATGGCCTCGGAGGTGATTTTTCGATGCTACGACCTGGGTTGGAAAGAACACACGTTTTCTCGGTAAAGTCGAACACCTAGCCACGCAGTCCACGCGTGATGTGCTCGTATAAGGTATGGGTTGTCTAGAAAAGGTAGGTTTATTTAACCGAAGGTCACGGAAAATAACACCCAAGACCACAAATCAATATTCACAGGCCGTTAAATAACGGGAAACATGTAGTTTTGTTAAAGTTAGTTCGGGGAATGACGATCAAGGATACCATTTTGCTCAAATTGGAGCATTCCAAAGACCGAGTGTGCAATATTCCTGGCGTATGGAATAAAAGTGTGGGAAAGAGGGATTAAACAGAACCTTTAAAAGTGCGAAAGAAATCTTTATTCGAAATTGTTTGCCGAGATTTCTTGTTTTTAGATAAGAACTGAAGGAAGTTGAAGTGTTCAGGAGAGATTTGGTAAACACTGCAATGATATTTTTCTCAAGTGACCTACGGAAAAAAGGTAAGTCTCGTCCTACAAATGTTCGGTTTGTCCAAATCTCGGCCAACGGAATGTTTTTGGTTAAAAGGAAACGTGGCCGGTTTCGCAAAATGATTCCGTGTTATCGTTCATTCATATCAGTGGGACTGTGTGCAGTGACCAAGTGCACTTACATACACATTCGTCTAACTGGTTCCTTCTTGATCGCGAGCCACAGAGTCCACTACCAGTGCAGTTACCTCACACATAACAGACATTGAGCAGGCGGTGTGTGTGATCAGCCACTTCTATTTTCTGGCCAGAGTTCAACGAATTCGATAAGGCTGACATGTTTCTCGAATTTTGCATAGTCTTGCATACAACCTTCATACTTTAGACGTGGGAACTCGCTCGATTCTGATTTGTTGATCACCCAACGGGAGGCTGTAAACCGCAGCAAAATGCGTGGCAATCCACTCAGTCCCGTTCTCCGGAGAAGCTTAGGCCGTGATCGGTTCGCGCTTTAGTCGGCTTGACAAAGAATTCACAAAAGGTAGCTTATTCCCCACTCAGTATACGTGTGTCCCAAATACACTCCATGATATTTAACCAAAAGATCTCATCTGTTGCATACTTTCAAGAAAAAAAGAAAGAAAACGCCGCTTACATCTGGGTCAGAATGATCTCGTTAGACGAGACTTTTAAATGGCTCATTATTATTTGCTTCTTTGTTGTTGTCGTTGTCATGCGTGGTGCATGATTTAATTACTCGCCATCATACGACCACAGTAAACACGTCAACGAAAGCCGTTCTTGTCTGAAAGCAAGGTGCATTGGAGGGACCGATCCTGCTCAGTTTCAGTACGAACACGTTGAATGGTATTACGATTTTAGTCATGAAAAATTCGGATTGGAATGACAACAATGTGAATCTGACCTGAGGGCTGAAAATGAGTGCCGAATTCTGCTCCACTCTGCGACAAAACAAATCATTGGTTAGTGTTGGACACTCGAAATGCTAATTCGGATCCTGATTTACGAAGAATTGTTTTACGTTTCGCTATTCGGGTACTCCCTGCTGTGGGCTTATTCGTTCTGATACAGTAGAATAGGGTCGGAGGGCAAACGTATTCGATGTTGGATTGGAGAGGCTTACCTGCAGTGCGCCGACGCTCTTTGTGGCACAGTTGGAGTTCCCGTTAATGGAGGGCATAGGTATTGAATATTTGTTACTAATTTGGCCATCCGGAACTTGTGAATCGCTGACTGATCGACGCCAAAATCACCATCATCGTCGTTATCTCCCAAAAATAGTAACAATAATAATAATAATAATAATTCACCATGTGATATCATCACTCAACTCACCATAAAGAAACCATGGAAGCACTGTACAGCTGTTTCATCCTTGTTAGGAGTGATGATATCACATGGTGAATTATTTCATGTAAACATTCAATCTCCTACTACTAAAATGTAATAATAATTTTTTTAGTAGTAGGAGATTGAATATTTACATGAAATAATTCACCATGTGATATCATCGTTCAATTCATCCTAAAGAAACCATGGAAGCACTGTACAGCTGTTTCATCCTTGTTAGGAATCATCAGCAGTGCATATCCACCGCGCCCGAACTGGGACGCGAACCCGAACAAGGGCGAACGATTCTGAGTCGAACGCCTTAGCCATTAAGGCACCGGGCAGGGTGTGAACGGTTTGTTGAACTTCACCACATGATGTTGCACCTATCCGTCACTGATAATAATAATAACAATAAATAGTATATTATAATAATCGGCATCCTTAACATCGGAATCACCATCGCCATCTCAATCATCATTCAAGTCATTCACGTTGTCGTGGGAAAACAGCTAATGCCATTGGTAACATCATCCAGTTAGTCTGTGGGAATTCAATATTGACCTGACTCGCAAAACGTTAGCCGTTAGCACAATTCATTCTCCGGTTAACCCTCGTATTTCTTATTCAATCTGTGCCCTATTTGCGATCGTCCCTCTGTCAGTCATCGAGGTGTGATGTTGGGGATGGTTATGTTATGAAATTCTTAATTCATAAGCCATGCTCGGAAACTTTTCGCCTTCAATCGGTTGCTATCCAACTGTATCCTACGATGTGCATTTGCACAGTCCCAGTCAAAATAGACTATCTAATCAAAGTATTGCAACATTCGAAGTTTACTTCCCAAATTTAACCTGATAACAAACTGGTCGGGACGTGTGCGTGCGTGCGTGTGTGTGCCGTGCGTGCGTGCGTGTGTGTGCCTTGCGTGCGTGCGTGCGTGTGCGTGCGTGCGTGTGCGTGCGTGCGTGATTGATTGTCATGATGTCAAATTCTGTACAGAGCCACTACCGCATGTGAGAAGACCGCTAAACTGGCTTGCTGGTTTACAATCAGGACACTGATAGAGGCGACTAGAAATTGTCTTACATCTGTGTCAGACAAATGAGTTTTTGGATGTCAGCAAAGTCACCCAGGGTGAAGACAACGATCAAGATGATGATAATAATGATACGAATAATAGTTAATTAATTACCCCTGTCAATTCACGTTGCTGATCGGAACGTTGTGTACACGTGTACCTTCGACGATTCGCTTGTCGGTGAGTGACAGTGCATTAATTATCGCTTTAGAAAACCATATATCGGTTTTCGTAAGGACTTCATTCTGTCTTCGTTTGCAGACTTACCAATTTTGTGACGATTGGTGACCCTAGGTGACTACCACGCACCCCGCCGCCCCCTTGTCGATCGACGTTAACAAGTCCGCTGAAAGCATCTGTTCTTTTGTTCCACGCCAGCACAGACAGAGACTAAAAGAGAATCACTTTCGGGTGACAGTTGAGAACATGCGCCAAAGTGAACTGTTACTTTACAGGCGCCTCCAGTCTATTGGTTCGAGTATTTGCCAGTTATCGGAATGGAGTTCAAGTAAACTAATTTGCATGTGAGACATTAGAGCTTTTCTATTTGGGGCTATTCGTATGAAAGCTGCTTAACCCCTTTACCGAAAGAGAGCTATTATCATCTCATAGATTAAAACTGTCATGATAGAGTTGGGAGTAGCCCAAATCCTGTTTGAATCGTCTACGAATCAAATGGGACAACTTTTGACAACCTCAACCGGCCTGAATGCCAATGATCGGTTTTTTGTAGCTGGAAGAAAAATGTCCACGCAAGTTGGGTATCTTAGTCCCCTATCCCGTTATGTTAGACTACTCACTTTATCCCATCCTGTGTGCGAAAATTCTACTGGGTTTTTCGTTCAGTCAAAACCCAAATGTGCGGTGACAAACAGCGGGAAAGACTAAGCAGCCTAGTTCTTCCATCTTTCACTGGTTGAAGCAATTCATCCATCTACACTATTGGACCGTACTGAATCTAAGTATTCAGGCAGCACTGCAAGATTATTAGATGACCACTTTTGCTATTGTGGTTTGTGTAGTCAACTTACTTGACCAAGCAACAGAGACAACACTCCTGCGATGCTTCTGCGTGGACGTGTCTGCCTCTGAAAAACAGTCCGAAAGTCACCTATATATCTTCTCTCATGTGCTTGCTCTACACTTGTGAGTAGCATACGGTTTACGGTCCCAATAATTTTTTGTATCACAGCTGTAGAAGAGTTAATGTGAATTTCCAAATGATTCCTCATGCATTGTCAGACTATCAAACAGTAAAACGCTATGCGGCTGCAATTTGATGCCTTCGATTCTTACAGATAAGTTCATCCTCATCCGGAAGTCGCTGGTCTAGTGCGTTTAAAGGTCTGTGGCGTGCAAAATCCGGTCACCTATATGGGTGCTATATCACATGTAGTGTTGATGTTTGATGAACCACTGTAGGAATCCATCCGGGGAGCCTAGTAAGTAAGGCTTTCTACCCAGAACCTTTTGTTCGGAGTTCGCGTCCCAATTCCAACATTATGGGTGGATATGCACTGGTGATGATTCCTAACAAGGATGAAACAGTTGCACAATGCTTCCATGGTTTCTTAATGTCAATGGAATGTTGAAACTGCATGACAAATCATTTGAAAATTCGTTGTACCATTCGACGGAGATATCATTTATCATAGCATCTTGTTAATAAGAAATCGAGGGGGTCCATGCCAGATTTTCGATAACTCCAATCAGCTGGAGAAAAACACCATTTCTGCCCTTTGGAGGAACAGGCTTATGAGGAGACAGTCTATTGTATGTTTTGCAACAACTAAGATGGATATATTAAAACTCAAAATGGAATATTGTTTCGGACCATCAAACAGCGCGGCTCAGCATCGCGTCCTTTTGATTCAGACATTCATTGGTTGTAGCTAGCGTAGGGAACAGCAGAAAATCCTTCAAACCGCACCGGGTTCAACTATGCAAATACGGAAAGAGAATCACGTTTGTTAATAAAACTGACATTACATATATGTTTAGTATATATATCATATATATAATATATAATACATATATATATATATATAAATCCAAACTGCGTAAGTTAGTCCACATCACCTTTAACGCCACAACGGAATTTGCCGTGGTTCTTATGGGCTAGTGGCACACGCCACTGTTTGTATTTGACACTGCATTTTTAGTGAAGATCGGCTCTCACTTGAGTGCATCCTCGCTTGGAATTCGATGCATCACTTTCGAAATATGTTTGTTATTTCTGTTTGTATTTCTAAAAATCCCTTGCCATGAAATTCGCTGCACAAATAGTTGTTTTTGGATTTCAAACTGGTTGATTGCAAGTTGCTTGTGGGATGCTTGGGACAATCCTGATTGATTATTTGTTCGCATGATACATTTCTCATTGTTTTAGATATGGCGCTGCTAAAACTGATTCTTATCCGATCATTAAAAAACCCGGAACTACTGTGTACACCTGTGCCAGCAGACTTGCTAAGAGTCACTAACACTAGTGCATATTCTTCGCGTCCCACCAGCAATGAGAATCCGCGATGAACAGTTATTAGTCACATAATTTGTTGCACTTCGGCATCGCATGTCATAGCATCCGTCAGTCAATGTTTTGGCACCGGCGCAAAGCAATCGACTCATACGATGAAAGTCTCGCGTGTGATAAGTCTAATTCAAACACGTATAACTATCGTCTACAGAGTATGACTACTTCATCAACGCAAACAGTAGAAGATTAGAACCTCAGTGTCAAAGCCCACCTTACCACTGGAAACCGTAAATGTACGGACTGTACGAGTGCTCCTTTCATGTTAGAAACAATGAGTGATGCATATCCATCGCTACCGAATCGGACCGCAAACCCGTGGCAAGTACAACAACAAGCGAATTTCCGAGTGCTGCACCAAAGCACAAGGAAGCAATCTGGCCAGTTCGAGGATAACGGACAGAGGATATCCGTGGTTCGAGTTGACAAGAACGGCATCAAAGAGTTAACAGTTAGACGGATAACAGCTGGCTAACCAAACTGACGAAAGTTGAGACAATTTGTTCCCATGAAATAATTCACTACGTGATATCACCACTCAACTCATCATAAAGAAACCATGGAAGTACTGTACAGCTGTTTCATCCTTGTTAGGAATCATCAGCAGTGCGTATCCACCGCGCCCGAACTGGGACGCGAACCCGGGACGAACGATTCTGAGTCGAACGTCTTAGCCATTACGCTACCGGGCAGGGTGTGAACGGTTTGTTGAACTTCACCACATGATGATGTTGCACCTACCTATCGGTCACTGACTTGCACGGTTATTGCCCGTTAGCTCAGAGCGATCGACCCCTACTGATAGATGACTTCTGTGCAGGTAATCTAAGTACGACCAACGCTTTGGATATGACCTACACAGCTTGATTACTTGGTACGTTAGTGGTAGGAGATTGAATGTTTTGATAAAATAATTCACCATGTGATATCATCGCTCAAGTCACCAAAAAAGAGACCATGGAAGTTCAATAAGCCGTTCACAGCCTGTCCGGTAGCGCAATGGCTAAGGCGACTCAGAATCGTTCGTCCCGGGTTCGCGTCCCAGTTCGGGCGCAGTCCATATGCACTGCTGATGATTCCTAACAAGGATGAAACAGCTGTACAGTGCTTTCATGGTTTCTTTATGGTGAGTTGAGCGATGATATCACATGGTGAATTATTTCATCAAGTTATGGAATGCTCAGATTAAACCGTTCAGCGTTTTCTACTATTACGCAGTGATTGTACGCCTTTGCACAGTCCGCAGTACACTAGTAATAACAGTCTTATAGCAACTATAAAGAAACTGATCGTTTGGAGTAGCAATAGATCTAACACGGTTTTCAAGTGACTAATTATGCCGTGTTAACACGCCATCTGCCATCGAAAACTGTGAAGGCAATCTGTGCATTTGGTTTATCCATGTTAAGAACAATAAGCACTGCCTGCCTACCGGGAACCACTCACCTGGTGCGCTTAAAGGTTTGTCCAATGACCGATATGGGCCTTGTATAATGCAGTGCTGATGTTCCGGTACACCGCTGATAATCAGCCTGGCTAGCGTAATGGCTAAGACGTTCGACTGGCAATCGTTCGTTCAGGGTCCATGTCCCAGTGTCGATGAGGTGAATATGTATTGCTGATGATTCCCAACAGGGCTTAAACAGATGTGCAGCATATCGATAGTTTTTAGTAGTAAAGTGGATATTGACACCTCACGAAGAACCATTTGAGAATAGATAAACCGATTGTTAAAACAGAAAGAGTCCCATGGAGCACATTCGCACATCCACACGGATAGCCGTCAATGTAATGAACTTTTCATTAGGCCGAATTGGGCCGTGAACCACACTCTCTAGGTCCGAGTGTTGTCAATACACTCTTGTGGTATTTTATAGTGACGGTGCCAGTCAAGCATCGACCCACAATTTTCTTGACTCTAGCGCAGCTTGTCCTCGGCCGTTTACTCAGCGAGCCTTATTCACAGCTAACCACTCAAATTGGTGACCGTTCAATTATCCACAGCCTCGGAATGCCCTAGGTTGCCTGGATCCCTGTCCGTGAAATTTCAGCAGCTTGTTTTATAAATGTCTATTACTACCAGGCTCTGGATTGGAGCCGGATGGTGATGATGATGATGATGATGATGATGATGATGATGATGATGATGATGATGATTGCAAATTCATCAAGCATCAGTTTGTTTGGTGGTTGAACAGAGTCCGATATAATGTGTTTGTTATTGTCAGTTGCTTTGGGATAATAAAATGAGTACACTTACAATCGAGGGCGTCTGGTAGTGCGAGGAATTTGGCCAAACTTTAATTGGGTCAAACAAATTAAAAAATTGTGAACGATTACACCAACCATACCTTGAAAATTGTCGTCAGACTTTTTGAAGGAGATTTCAGAGGTAGTGGGCCCCATAAAAAGTCGTAGCAATCAAAAGTGGTAATAACCTAGTAGAGAGGGAAAATATATTATTGTATTTCCCAAATGAAAACGAAGGAATATCGATTCAAAGGGAGCAAAACTGCAAATCGCAGACAATACGACTCCATGGAAAACATAATTACAAAATAACGAACACGGACTCACAGGAACGGAATCAAACAAAACCAATAGCACGGTCTCTGTGTCGCAGTAAGTGAGTTGACTGTTCTTATTATTCAGGGGAAACATGAAAAATCGGATCGTTAGCAGCCAGTACAACAATATGGTACTTCATTTGGAGCAATCAAAGTGGATTTTTTGGTCCAGTTTACCCGCTCATGTACGTCGGAATCCCCTAATTAATGAGCATAAATCAGATTGGACTCCAAACTGTGTCATACGACACACTGACAGTGAATATCGTTTAAAGACCTGCTCTATGTGATTCCTATAGACTGATGCCTGTGTTAGATCACCGATACGGCAATATGTTGTCGAGTGCAAACAATTCTACGATAAATGACCCTAGTCTTCCCCTCATGTGAATACCATTTTCAGCTGGACAGAGGAAAATTAGACGTTGGTTAGAAACAATTTTATGCCTTACAAATTCGGTATTCTGGTTGATGATGGTATTTTCCATGCAAATGCATTTCAAATTGCAGAGACTCGAGGCGGCACGAGAAGCCAGATGGTGCATGTTAAGGGGGAAATTCCACTTACACAGTGTGCATCTGGAAGTTGACTAGAAGATTCTGAGCCAAACCACTGGACTTCCACTTGTCGGGTTACTGGTCCATCACCAGGCCGTATGGCTGTCGAGGGTAAATCACATCAGAATTTGGACAAATAAACGACAGAATCAAAGCACTTTAGGAATGCTAAAAGTAATGTTTTGTCCCGCATTATTCTACATGTGAACGTATCAATCGTGTTTCGGCCACGGACCGGTTATTGCGAAATCGCTCACACCTTAGGTTATCCGCCCATTCATTATCCTTGCGAATAAGTAGGCACACATTTTAAGAAAAATGACCCGGCACGGCACTCATCACCCCGGTCGCCACTGTATCCCGCATGCTGTTCTAATTACTGCCGATCTTAGTCATGACATGCATGTTAGCAGCCCGGAAGACAAGAAGATTTAATCTGCGTAATTGCCCCATGTTTTTTGATGCTCAAATGTTTGCATTATTAAATTCGTAGGTCAATAGTCTAAAGACGGAAGTAAACGAAATAGGGCGAATCACGGTACCGCAAAGCCTATCCTCCTTACTTCTCCACTCTTATCCACCCGTCAGGTCATTTCCCCCAAAGAAGTAATTCGGCACCAAAATCAGTTAGAAGTATTGCCGTGATCAGGTTTCCCATCCCCAACCGCCAAACCACCCTATCTTCAGTCAGGGTTCAACCAACACTAAACTTCGTGTATACAAACAGGCGCACACACAAAAAGACACATGGAGTATTTTTGTGATTAGCAACAGTCATGCTGGGGTCATAACCATAGTCTATTTGCTCAATGCCCCGGGCTGTGCGGCAGATTTGATTTCCATGGACCGAATAGTTCCATTTCACTCATGCGGGTCGCTACATTCTTACCCCCATTAAAGTTAAGCATGATCCGGGCGGCGTGACTGAGCGAGCCAAGTCAACCGATGAGGATTTCCTGAGTCTCGGAGAGTCATCACGAAACAACCTAGCTCCCATCCTGGTGTCCGAGTGAAAAGGCGTCCGATTCACAACACATGGACACGCGGCAGGGTGCAATCTGTTTCCTCCTTGGTGTCCATGCTTGCCACTCAGATGGAACCGGTGTGTCCGTGGATGGAAACAACTGGGTAAATCCCCTTTTTGTAATTTGTTTTATCTCTAAAGGGCGAATTGAATCAGATTCAAAGGCGTAGTGGGTATTTTCAAATAAGATAATTATTAAGACTGCAATCTTAAAGTAACAGACTTGGTTGATTATTCGAGTGCGCGCGGTTAAAAGTGGCTTAATAAATTCTGGAAATCGGTTTTTAAGTCGAAAATGATAGACATATCGTCCACGTAGCAGCCATACATTGTTAAACTTAGAATTTTATTCTCTAAAGAGTTTGGTTCAAGTTAGGCTAGGAAGATACCAGCCAGAAATGGTCCAAAGAGGGAGCCAATCGGGACTCTTTTTTTCTAAAGCACGCTCCATCAAAGAGAAATCGCACACATTTCAAATGCACCTCGGGATCAACTTTGTTTATGCTATTCTGGATTACGTACTGGCAAATGTTTGTCTATCTTTTCTGATATTGACATACTGGTCAATGGTACTGATTAGTGATTCGACGTTCAATATGACCCAAATGACGAAATCAAGCGAGTCCTTTGTGTTATGGGCGGCTAAAGATTTGCGCATAGGTTCCATGCGTTCAACGATCCACTGAGCTGTGGTACGATAAGCTGAGTTACCGCATCAGTTACCGGTCTGAAGGGAATATTCAGTTTAGGTATCTTCGGTAACCAGCACAGTCTCAATGGTTGCGCGCTGCATGTAGTAAGCTTCAGATATAAAATTTTCCAAACTCCGTCTATTCAGTCTCTCCATTAGTTTGGCTTACACATGCATCTTGTCTGGTTCTGATGACCAGCAACAAAACTTGCGCTCATCCGTCAACGTTTTTGCTTGTATACTGTCATTGTTCGAACGATTCAGCAATGCCCGTCCTGCGCCTCTATCTACCCTGGAATGTGAAGAGCCACGATTGCTGGTAAGTTCGTGGATAAATGCCAAGTGATTTTGGTAAGAATATCATTAACCTGAGACTAAATATAATAGTATTCTTCACAAAAATATACCAAGGCAGTTTTGAGTCTATCACCGGATTGGGATGGAACTGACACTAGCTCATACAGTTGATTCATCAACTCTCCAGACTGAGTTGCAACTTCGATCAGATGGGGGTTGTGATATATAAAATTTCGGCCCGAGAGACAAAGCTTCCACTTGCAACTTGGAAAATATGGTGGTTGATAGGTTGTGGACATACCCTATGGGATTCTTCGGGATCCTGGAGTGGGAAACTGTCGAATCAAGTCGTCGTCGGAATTTATAAACCTTTTTCCGTTATGGTTTTCTGACAGATTGTTTTCACATATTCCGGGAGCGGAACCCGGTGTACTTCGCAAGGCTTCTCACCTGGAACTTTATACCAAACAACCAAACAGCGCATCTTTTCCAGACTCGAATGAGCTGTATCGGAATATTTAGGTGCATGACCCGCAAGCTAACTGACGTTTGGTGGAACGTTACTTTTCCGCAAGGCCGAACAGTAATGTTTTGGATAACGACTGTTCTGCCCGTACTCAATGATAAAATCCACAAACACTCGCTTCTGCTAATCTGACGATGAACTTCCATATTCCCTGGGGACTTTAAGTGTTACAGACCGATAGGTACGTTTTAGACCGCAAAATATCCCATGAACACGTGAACGCATTGCGCAACACTGTCCGGCTGCATTGGAAAAGTATGAAACTCCTTTTTTGTGGTACGATAAAAATTGGCCGATAGACGGCAGAAAAATGATCTGACAACCGTTGTCAGGACGCAGTTGGTAACACCATCAGTTTCACTGACGGGTTACGGAAAAATGCTAATCAAATCAGAGATCAAAACGATCAAAAGTTCACCAATCCAGTCAGGTGATCAACTGCATGTGCGTTTCGTTCATTTGGAATACTCGGCCATGAGTGGCTTTTCCAGTCGAGTGATCAAAACATGGCGACAAACTGACATGGGACATTGGTCCGCATCTATCACGTGGCACTACTTTGCGCTCATCCATCCATCTGATCATCACGTGATTCGCCTGTGGTGAGTGTTCGCACCATGCTTAAACACGCGATGCTTGACAGGTGTCCGGAACGCATGCTATGTGATACAAGTATGCCGTTCTGCGATTCACTTTTACCTGGCGCAGCTTATTGCAGATGGAACATCTGAGTCACAGATTTACAATCCTATTCCTTATCTTCTCACTCGGGCTAGGTTTCAGCACCAGGTTCACTGGAGTACAGTGTACAGGTTTGTTTGAATGTGTGTGTGTGCGTGTGTGTTTGTGTGTGTATGATTCACGTTTGTTTTGTGGTCGTAGTCCAAAGTGTTGTTCATATTATCTTGTTCAAGATATGGGAATGTTCACAATGTGAGAGGTGTTCAGTTGGCGTTCCAAAACGCATTATTCTTGCGCATAAATCCCTTCAAGAATGGCGAAATTCGCCTTCTGCATTGATAGTGAAACGAGCATCAACTTGACATGGTCTACGTCAAAATTACGGTGGCACCCAAATTTTCCCATTCTGCACTATTCATATTGGTGCTCGGTGAAGTCCTTTCTTCATACGGTTATCGCCAAACCAAGGTGAATTCGTGACGAAAATCAATGACAGAATTATTAGTCATAATCTCATCTGATAGCGGTTTAGTATACATACAGGGATAACGGACTGTCAATACGATATGCCTTAGCTCAGCACAGTATTGCCCTGCGACTTAGCTACAAAGTTTGTTTGCACACTTCGTGAATGGGTCTGAGTGATTTTATTTTCCCACGGGTATTTGCGCACTGCCTTTCGTCCAACAGTGAAATTAGCACCCGGAACTTTGAATGTACTGCCCGTAAGTTTTTGGTCGGTTTGATATTTGAATTACGCCCGCGGTTGGTCTAAGGCATTAGTGGGACGAAAAATGACCCGGATCTTTGTGATTAATGATTATTTTATTCTATCTCTGCATCTTTGTGGCGAACATCACAGGGATGCATTCACTACTTACTGACTTGGGTAGATGTATCACCCTATCATCTTTTGAGAGAAAGTGAAAAGTCTATCTTAAACGAGTTCTCCATTGCTGACATCATGCTAACGCTAAATCAGTTATCCGATTGGTCCACATTAGACTGTCTCATTTAGTATGCAGGGATTTCGTTGGCAAGCTCCATCATATACCGAGCTAGACGAGATAGCCTGTTATCCGCAATTTTTCATACTGACCACAACCCGACATATGGCTGGTCATTCGTTCGCACCGCAGACAAGATGCCTTAATCTGAAGCTTTACTTGACTAACTGGCCCTTGGACTTCACCTTCAGCACAAAAACCTCGGGTCATCCGGTCAACCTTGCATTCGGGAAGTGCCAGACTCAACTTTCATTCTCATCTGAGCCCATCACTGGTGCATATCCATCATCGCACCCAGGGCTGGAACTCGGAGTTTTCATACTGGATGTATGTGTGCGTGCGTGTGTGTGTGTGTGACCGACGTCGGTATGACTGGATCAAATTTGTGTCGTCGGCAGTGGCAGCCAACAGCGGTTGACAGCTTTCCGAATGCGGCGTGGACTTGAAGTTTGTGTGTTAAACATGAAATCCAAAGGACAGTCAGTCAAACAAAAAATATTACCAACACCACACACTACTGACTAGCAGCTGCGAGGTATACACATAATCCGAAGTACTGCTGATGTCCGACTTCAAATAACCATTCCAATTAACGTTGACCAATAGACAGCTAGAAAGGTCTTTCTTACACGGTACTGCTGTCAAGTGTTTATGAAACTGCTTTCCCAAAGAACCGCGATTACGGTTCACTTTTCATCTCTATTTTGAATATAAGTAAGCACTGTACTCCCCGTAAAATTTGTAACTGCTAAAATGTGTAGGCCCATGCAAACTTACCCAACTGGTACTTCGTCAATAAAAAGTAGTTCTAAATAATAACATGTTTCATAGTTTAAGCTGATGGTTTTTGAAGCCTTATGATTTCTGAGCTCGGCGTGCAAATCGTAACCGTTTCATCCCCAGCCGAGGTGACACGGCCGGTGTGTTGGCCTGGTGTTCTAGCAGAAGTTTTTCCAATATTTCTTTCGATAAGTTCGAGTCAACTGGATTGAGCAGTGCAGTGAGGCCAAACGAAAGCACCATTTCATCTCATTCCAACTTGATATCTTTCAGTTTGCCTAAAATCTGCTGGATATTGGTTATTGGGTAGGTTGATCCATCTATCGGGGGTTTCAAGCGTCTCCATAATTCTTTGCTGGAGTTCCGGGTGGAGAAACGATTGCTCTCAATGGGATGCCATCCTGGCAATCCGTAAGACTTTGCAACCTTCGAGGCTTTCACTATCGTCCTTCGTCGTTCCCTTTTTGGTCATTTTTGTAATTTTTTAAGAATTTCATTTTCCAGTTTCGTGGTTCGATCCAAGTGCAATAGGCGGTACGTGGTGATATCGTTCATTAATTGTCTCGCCTTTTCACTGTAATCCGTTCTGCCCGCAACGTCCACTGTCCTTCCTGTATCAAGCCCACAGAATGAAACTGTTTCCGCTGTTCTTTAGTTTCCAACAAGAAACCAACGCACAGATGATGAGACGTTTATGAGTTCAAAATCATGCTCAGCGAGCACAAGGACTTGAAAATTTCTGTCATCTGTTACCACAATTTTCATGGGCCTAAAAGTCCCTTGCTGGGTTCTTTTGTCCTATTGTACTTTTTCCCGACTCATCAAATATAACGTTCATTTGCACAAATAGAAAATGAAAAATATTAAAGACGAGTAGAGATCACGAAATCCCCCTTTATTCCCGTATTGTTCAAATTCGTGAGTGATCATCCCCAGACACCGAGTTTTAGTTAATGGGAATTTCATTCGTTCAACAATATCCTTCAGAAACTGTATTCCCCAACCGTGCTTGTGGATCACCTGGCAATACATTTTGGTAGCAGCTGTCCACTTTGTTCTTCAGTTTGCTCCGTATCTCCAAAAATGGATTAATGACCATGTAATATGTTTTTGTTCTGCATTTTCTTCTTCATCCTCCTAGTCTAAACGTAAGTCACAAAGTTTACAACAAAGCTTAAACGCAATTTTCAAGCCTTCCAAATCAAATGTGATTCGCTGTATCTCTAGATCACGTCTTACAGATATTGCTGTTGAAGCTCCCTCTCTTGACAACGCAGCCTAACAAACTCATGTTCTCAGTAACTCTAATGATGCACAAGCAACATTACGGGACAAACGAGTTGCCTTGGCGACTCAACCTCAGTGTCTGTTGCAAAACAGTAAAATTGGTCTCATCAATCCAAGTACGTCTCGCTCCATTTATCCTGTCTTACAACCTCCGAAGCACAACACCGTCTGAGGGCACCCACACTAGAACTCACGGATACATTTATTTCCTTGTCGCCAATCGATTATCCAAGTACGGAAACCCGCTATCCACATTCTAAGAGCTATTTCTGCGCTTATTTCAGCGTAACTGCTTGCTCACAACAGATTACCTAGTTGAAGCTTTATGTTTGCCTTCTAGAGGAATCCCCCGAGTAATCCTTTGTTAACATCTTTGGTTCCGTACACTGAGCTTTAAGATCCGGTTCTTTTCACTAAAACTGCACAAGGCGAATTTCGCCATTCTTGAAGGGATTTATGCGCAAGAATAATGCGTTTTGGAACGCCAACTGAACACCTCTCACATTGTGAACATTCCCATATCTTGAACAAGATAATATGAACAACACTTTGGACTACGACCACAAAACAAACGTGAATCATACACACACAAACACACACGCACACACACACATTCAAACAAACCTGTACACTGTACTCCAGTGAACCTGGTGCTGAAACCTAGCCCGAGTGAGAAGATAAGGAATAGGATTGTAAATCTGTGACTCAGATGTTCCATCTGCAATAAGCTGCGCCAGGTAAAAGTGAATCGCAGAACGGCATACTTGTATCACATAGCATGCGTTCCGGACACCTGTCAAGCATCGCGTGTTTAAGCATGGTGCGAACACTCACCACAGGCGAATCACGTGATGATCAGATGGATGGATGAGCGCAAAGTAGTGCCACGTGATAGATGCGGACCAATGTCCCATGTCAGTTTGTCGCCATGTTTTGATCACTCGACTGGAAAAGCCACTCATGGCCGAGTATTCCAAATGAACGAAACGCACATGCAATTCATCATTTGACTAAATTTTCTGTGGATGAGTTTGTGTTTACCACGAATTTGACTAATCGGTCAGTTCATAGTCCGGTTTAAATTTTTCCATGCATGTCGAGGGTTCTGCAATATTATACGCGAATGGCTTGAAAAAATGTACGCGAACGTGAACTTCAGTCGCTATTGTCTTCCTGTTGTTTTGGGTTGCGTTATCTTGGTTTGGAGCCACTGCCCGGCGTAGCAACTGTGGGGCTATCCCGGCTACCGGTATCAATAAAATACAGATTTATTCATGGAAAAACGTGAATTCGACACTGCAGGAGGAAGGACAGATACTGAAGAAAACAAAGAGCCAAGGTCTATATGGCGCCTACCATTAATTTGCCAATGGATCAACTAGATGTATATCCACACAAAGGAACATTAGTGTCCCTCGTGAACTGCAGGTGTTGATGGAAGCGTAAAATTTCTGATGTATAGCAGAATCCTAAATGGTTAAACATCACTTTTCAAACCGGGCCTACTGAATCACCAACCGAACCAAATAATACTACTACTATTGCTTCTATTATTATTATTATTATTACTACAACTACTAAAGGCCGAACAACATACTTGTTATAATCCCTGCGGTAACTGAGCGACGAGCTGTTGTGCAGTTTCCACCGAGTGTCACTCATGGATTTAGTTCTCGAAAGAAACCAGAGAAACGACTGCTTCGCCAAAGCCTCAGAAAATTTGATTCGTTCTGTATCTACTAGGAATAAGCAAATAGATATACAGATTAAAGTAGGAGTGAGAAGGGCTGCGTTTACTAGAACGTCCTTCTCTGACTAGCACAATTACATGATAAAACGAGGAAATAATAATGTAAGAATGTGCAGCTAATCAAATTTGTTAACTGAACAGTCAACGGAACACATGAAAATGAGAAAAGGAAGGCACAAGAGGTGGGTGGGGAATGAAGATGAAGATAAAGAAAAAAACCGATATCTTTGGTGAGTGGATTGGAGTACTTGCTTCCAGTTTCGAGTCGAGATGTCGTTCAACTCGAGGCCGATTCGCAGATAGACCTCTCCGGATTTTACTTGTCTCAACGGAACAAAACCAACAAAGTGTGTATGTTAACCAGTCCAAGTTGGCTTACAGTAAACTGCTTGGCTGAGCCATTCGTCACCGTCTGATGATATTCACATCTGAGAATTGGAATGAATCTTCAACGCCCATTTCTCAATTGAAAGTGGTGGCCATGTGTGCCTGACCAAACTTTTCCAAAACTGAGATTAACTGGATTCTGTCATCAATCAAGAGGAGACTGTCGTCTACACAGCGGCAGTAAAGTGGTAGCTTGCTTACGGTGTTTCAAAACGCAATACTGTCCAGTTTGGTAACAAATATACTGGCTAACAAAAGCCCCAGAGGTGAGCTCATAGAAACCTCAGTGGCTTTTCCAAACATGTTAACAAAATGCCAACGACTTAACCATTCGTGCATTTCATGATTTCCAACAGACACGTCTGTAAAACAATGAAGCCACATCAAAGGAAGCCACTTTCATATTCCGGTTTCACATTAGACAAACAATTTGAAACATCTTTCCGGCTGAACGGATAGATGTTTCTACAAACTGGCCTCGAGTAGATACTATTTCACTAACGGAATATGACCACGTCTCGGGAAATTTCGCCTCGAAGCTAGAAGCGATTAATCCTGCCCAAATGCCAGAGACATTTTTCCCCGCCTACATCGATTTCCCGGTCCACGCCATGCGATATTCGTCTCCCTTTTCCAAACATTTTACCTACACAGATATTTCTGTGTTCTCGGAGGATCGACACAGGCTTACGTTTGTCCGCAAACATAACACCACCAGGCACATAATTCACAGCGAAGCTGTGGTCACTGCGTTGACACATTTTTACCTTTTTGATTTTAACTGGATTTTCCGCAATTTCATCGTTTTGGATTTAAATTAGACTAAACGAAACAAGCCCTTTTTGCTTGAACTGGATCCGTACCGTTAACTTCCGCCTAAAGGAAAGCTGCTCAAAAGAACTGGCTAAGTTCTGGATTGAAGTTGGAAATGCATAGATCAATAATTAGGAATCTTGACTTAAATTTCACCGGCGAAAGTTTTCATCCAAATGGGCAGTTTTTCAGTACCATCCACAAACAGATGCACATTATCTTTACTAAATCCCAAATGGCCGAAATCGAGGCAACCCAGTATCTTACCGTGTGTACATCTGAGTGATGACTTCATATTTTAGCTAGACCAGCCGTCTTATTCGATCAGGAGGTTCGTTTAAGGCGCCTAGTACTCTGTGAGTTAATTCGGGATAGAATCCACCTAATCTGGTCAGTATTCACCCCCAGATGCGGACTCAACGGTGAAGGACTTGAGCACACGGATTTCACAACGCTGCGTGTGCGCCTTCGTAGTAAATCGCCGGGAAGTAAGATGCTACGAAGGGAATCCTTATTTTTTAAACTTCCGATTCCTTTATCGAATAAACAACAATGCCCTTCATTTTTGAGCACATAGATCACGTACAACTGCGGCCTGTGATGTAGGGCAGTTGATCGGCGGTGGGTGAATACGAACTCATAACCGTCAGGTTGAAATGCCGTGACGTTAACCGCTTGATCACCCTCCGTCACTATGCTGATGACGCTAAACACGAAAGAAGCGAAATGATTATCATCTTTGGTTGTATACCGGTTGCCAAACTCAGTCGAGGTGACGGGGATAGCAATCAGTGAACGGTAACCGGATACGAACTGAATGAATTCTCTTTTGCGGAAAAAATGCTTCCAATCATACAAATTTACAAACGCTGTGTTGCCGCCTACCTAGCCCGGATGGTTATATCTTTCATCTTTTATCTTTTACTTCCTCTAATATTGAAACAACAATGTACATCAATTTTCAGGAAGGGGGCCGCGACCAGCAGAGGGCTGCCAAGGGGGGTGGAAGTCGACTGGCAGTGGGAGGATTCGAACCCGAGACCTGCACGTGTAAACGCTACGACCTTATGTGTTCGGCCACCGCCGGCGAAGAAGGGATTATCCGAGGGTGTCCCCACTGGAAAAACTACGCGTCCGAGCGATCCCGATTAGGGATCGTCGCAGGCTTCAACCGGCCAATGTACAAGGGCGAGCCTCGACCTGAGGCCAAGGCATTCTTGATCACCCTGGTCCCGGTGCTAAGTTGTTCGCAGAACTGTGATCCTTCGAGCAATGTCAACTGAGTCAAACCTATTCTTCTTGGTACACAATCGGACACATGTTTGCAATAAAAATCCCCAAAACGAATTATTCTTCGCGTAGCCTGTTACCCGTAAACACATAACCACAAACAAACAAGTGCTAGTAATCAAGGAGACGAAAGTGAACATCTAGCAGAGATCAGTGAACAAGTAGACAGTTGGACCGGACGAACAGCGCATAGGGACAGAAATCGGAACCGGAAGGGAGGTGAGGGCTTGTGACATTTTGCGACCAGCGAAGAACAGTCACAAACCAGATGTGGCTTATTCGGAAAACCTGTGGGCCCCTTACACTCCCATTTGCTAACCCCGATATCGACACACATGCATGGTTATACATGTTTCTGGAATAGAACAAGGACAGAGGAAAGAATAGGAAGACGTTTTAGATCCAGGCGAAACCGAGAATCGAGCGGATATGTACTGGCCAGCAAAAAGGTGACAACAATGTGTTTATACGAATGAAGGGCTTGTCTATGTGATTAGGGTGCCTGTGGTCCTTCCGACTATCCTGTCACTTCATCTCTCACATTTTACTAACTATGAGTGGTTTGACTCGCTATTTGTGATTGGTTTCTAGTTCCTTTTCACAGTCAAAGTTGTCATCAGTGTCACATGGCCCACCAGTGAGTACCATGCACACAACCGTCTCCATCGGCATTAATAGAGGCAACATCAGCAGCAGGACACGAGTTTTTGGTCTCAACCTAAACCTCCGACCCTAAATGAAACCTCTTGTTAGACTGGCAACAATAAGCGATCACCAGTCAGATAATAAAATGCACATGACTTTTTTGTCAAACTAAATCACGGGCGTAGTTCCATCGACAAAAAGGAAAACAGAAATTTCTTCGAGTTGAAGATGTATGTGACGGACAGCTGACTAAATCACGGCTTTGCAACAACCGATAGGTAGGCACTAGACTACTGATGGATAGTTTGAAGTTCGTTGCAGACAACAACAAAGTAGGGCTAAGTCCACTAATGTATACAGACAAAAGCACACACCCTGTTGTCAATTCCCGCAGGCTTGCGTTTGCCGTATTCTCGATCCGTTTCGTCAGTGTTTGGAATGGTATTTGCTCTGAAGTCAAGCCTGATTTGTGCACTGGTGTCCAGGATTACAGCCCCACCTCTCGATGTCTCATGTATCATTTTGAAATCGGAGAGAATTCCTACGGTTACCAAGTCAGCCAGCCCTCAAACGACCCTTCACCCTCATATTCACCCAGGGTAACACATCTGCCACAGCATTACTACGCTGTAATTTACATGAAGTCAAACAGATTCTTCGTTCATTCCATCAATGTGCTCATCGCTTTGACCGATTAGTTTGTTGAGGTTTCAAAGTATACAACTAGTTATCTATATATGCATCAATAAGTGCATACATACGAAAACACCGTATGCCCCCTCCAACGACTCCATTTCCCCGACAGACGTCTTCTGATACCGTAATACATGCAAACAAAACTCATTTCATAACGTTTACGTCAACGATCTAACCAGTAAGGAGGTTCGAAAACTCGCTGGGATATTAGCAGACCTAACATGAGTTCAAAGCATAACCCTCAAAGCAGTTGCAAACTGACTCGCATCTCGCGTACCCACGTTTGGCACCTCATGCACTGGTCAGCATACGTCACTGTGTTCAATTCATTCCAACGTGTGATCAAATCAAGAGTGAATATGCGTTGCGCCGTAATTGGGACACGAACCCAGGACAAACGATCGTAAGTCGAACGCCTTACCAACTAGGCTCTCCGGAATGATTCTTAATGATTCATCAAACATCAACACTAAATGATATAGCACCCATATCTGTGACTGGATTTTGCAGGCTACAGACCTTTAAAGGCATCACATGAACGTCACCAAGGTGACGACAAACTTTTCCGCACAGAATGCTTCCATGGTTTTCAGTGGTAGTTGGGTACTGACGTTCTGTGATAAACCATTCAGGAAATTCAACTGAAATTTGTTCGTTGCAAAAACAATCAAACAGCAAATCTGTGTTGAGCGTAATGTCTTTCGCCCGCCCCCCCCCTTCATACCGAACTCGTTCTGAACACATGTGGCTTCTTTCAACTGACCTTACTTCATTCTTCGTGAACAGAATATTTCGGAAAGATACAAAATGACCTGCAAATGTTTACAACCAACAAATTTCATGGCGCGCCAGTTGCGTTCAGGCCCATCAATCTTAAAGGAAGTAAACAGACGTTTTACTTGTAACCAGAAATCCACCAGTCGAACAGTCGATCACGTACTTCCTCCGGGTAGTTACGACTAAGAGTAGCTAGTTTCCCTCCGAAAAACCTCATATGGCCTGATCAAGGAGACATTCCCGTGCAAAAAATGTTCACTTTTTGTTACTGGAACTGTAGTCGGTAGTTAAAATTCATTGGGTTGGGGATGAACCCCTATAGCAGGAACATCATTTATCCTATATCTTTAACTTCCTTGTTTAATGGAATAACAACGTGCATTATTTTCAGGAAGCGTGCCGCGGCTATCAGAGGGTTACCAAGCGGGGAGGCTGACCGGCGGCGGGAGGATAAAAACCCGCGACCTCGTCCAAACGCCAGTGTCCCGTCCACTTGATCGCCACCGGGCCTCGGGGGACTACAGATTTCACGCACACAAGCAGTCAGCTCGTTACTATACGGAACATTGACTATTACATTCCAACTGGGTGAATGGAAAACAGTCCAATCAAACACAAACTTGCATGCACGGATGCACCGAGGTCACAATGTTATGGTCCTCTGAAGAGCGAGGTATTGACCTTTACATTTGCCTTAATCCAGTGATCAGACTGCACATGACTTGTAGGTGATTTCTTCTTTTTCAAAGTTTTGTGAGTACTTAGCTGGGCGTCTAGATCATGAACGTTTCGTCACCGGACGAGGTGGCGTCACCAATTTGCTTGGGATATAAACACCAAGCTCAGTGTTTATAAGACTTTGAAAGCAGTTGACCTGAGATGCAAAGCACGTCAATATTCAAAATCGTCGAGCTTCTCTGTCCTAACTACGTGCTGATATTCCTGTTTCACTCATCTAACGGTCGATACTTTAACGTCTTTCTGTTAGTTTCTTCACCGTAGTCTTCACAGCTACTCGTAAATCATATTCTGTTGCACTGAATTCGTGGCACAGCCCGGATGTTAGAGTTGTCAGACTGACGTGAATGCCCACCGCTTGCAGTTCGTTCATTGTTGTCTTTGTCAAATCTTGGTTTCATATTGCCCAAATTTGAGTTTTGCATGTACTGCCTTCATAATGTCAGTAGTTGAAAAGCACATGTGAACTTCGAATATCTCGTCTGCTGGACTGTGTCAATCAACATTGGACGACAATCCGGCAAAACAATCGTCTCCGGGCTCATTGTTGAATGCATATTCGTGAATGGACAGTGTTTGGATCATGCGCAGCCCCATGAATCTTTATGGAGAACGGCTCTAAAATGATGAAGACGCATTCAATCCGACTGAGGAGTGAGACAACAAGAATGAACTAACGAGAATGAGAAATGATGAAGAGACGTAGAATGCGTAGTGCTTTCGAGTGCAATAAGCTTTACTCCTGAAAATGAAACAATTTTTTTTTTCGAATTAACACCCTCCAGAATTGATGTAAGCATAATAGGTTTAACAATGAAGTGAGCTGGATGGTAGGTTTCGAACATGGAATTCCGATCTGTAAAGAGTAGCCCCATGTGCCTGTGGTTATATATATATATATATATATATATATAATATATATGCAAAGCAGCAAGTAAACCTGAATGGTGTCAGTACCTTAGGGATATCATGTAGGTTAGTGTTGTGATGCTTGTAAACGTAACTCATGAGTAAAGTCGAATAGAACACGAATAACAGTATTTTTAATGTAACACCTCAGGCGATACGTATGGAATAAAGTAAACTTCATAGAAGAGAAACCGGACGAGAAGATGCGCAACCGGCTGACTAAATATCTGAGGAAAAAAAGGTGTGGCGTTATTGTGTGGTTGCAACTTGTCAAGAGTCAAAGACGATATGACACAAGCGACAGGATGAGATAGATGAAGCTTTAAAATTTAGGAAATTTGAAAATGGAAGCCGATTTCAGCAATGGCAGTCCCCATGATTTTAGACGCAAACAACTGGAACAACACCAAGGGCGTAAACATTAGGTGGCGTCAATGATGATATTATATGGACTGGTGATGAAAGGTTTGCGATCTTAACACCAAACTCAGTCACCAGAACCGCGTGAAAGCCAGCAACCTGGGCTGGAGACAATGCGGATCTCCATAAACCCTGAGACGATCATATCCAATTGACGATATTTTCACCCTTTGGCGTACGATATGTGATTATTATCCTTCACCCAAAACTGAGTAGTCTTCCAAAAGGAACAGTGGACAGCCGGGCAATATGGACAAAATAGCTCGTTGTTTTGTGATCCTCGGAGAGATAGGTCTGAACTGCAGCAACGGAGAAGGCGAGAAACCAGATGAAAATTCGTCGTACTCAAGGAAATGGATGTTCGGACAGAGTAGACAGACAGACCATAAAGTGATCTTCACACATATGTCATCGCGATAAACCGGACTTTGTGTTGACCATGAGACAGAAAACAAGAAGTATCAAGACAGACGCGTTTAACTAGAAAATTTATTTCAGGTCGACGATGATTTGAGTCTTGCGCTGTTGCCTGGATCTCCAGTCGTACGAAATCTCCAACCAACTGAAAAATGATAACGAGAAAAAGAAAGAATATTCAATGCAACCACCCGGTAACAAACAAGAAAAACACTGAGCCGCCGGCGAAGTCTGATATAATCCTTCACTGCTCACTCCAGAATCATCTGCTTGAATAACATCGCGAATCAGAAGATCGATCAACTAATCCATTTATTCCCGAAACAATTTATCAAGAACCCCAATTTGGTCTGGAGCAGCTAAAGCCGATTCGCAAACTGGCCTGCGATTTTGAGACGGTTTTCGCCATATACTTCTTCAGATCTTTAATCCTAAATAATGAACCAGGAGATTCAGAAATTTTGCGTAACCTTACTATCCAGAGGAGGATGACCTCGTGTGTCTGTTCGAATCTGTGAACCATGCATAACATGCACCAGACAAACTCTCGAGGTCTATAGCTTGGTTCGGCATGTGCTTTGCACTTTGAAGTAGCGGCAATGACCGAGAGATGGGTGGTCAAGAGAGAGATCATATTCACCAAGAAGTGCAGGGTCATATCCACCTTCAGGGGAAGGATAAATGAAATAACACCTTGAAAAAGGGTGTCGTTTTACTCATTAAGGAGAGTTTGATTTATAAAGAATCATGCGTTAAACGGGATGGATTAAACACTGTCGTGTGTAGTTAGCGTGGGGGTGAAAGAGTAGAGGACTACTATGGTGCTCGTGTACAGCACTCCATTCTCAGATGAGGAGGATGACCACCAGCTTACTAAGGCACTGGGACTGTTAGCAGCTAGTGCGAGTGCAATGCCCTTATGGTGTGTAGACTTGCGTGGCGTCTGCGACTGCATGCGGAACATCTTCAATGTGATCCCAATATGTAACGGGACTTGAGCATCTTGTTTCGATGATGACCGCGTAAATGGCATCTGTGCAAGACGGACGGTTTTCGTGTAGCTGCCACTGCGGTCTGATCGCAAACAAAAGCGAACGCGAACCAAGAGGTGATTTGAGTCGACGGGCTTGGATCAGAATAAACAACAATCTCTAATTGAACCACGACAGTAGCCAATAACTGCGTGGTGAATCTAAGTTCAACGATGTGAAGGAAAAAGAAGTCATCCACGTTAGTCGAAATGTTGGTCTATTACGAATCTTCCCCAGTTAGTCTAGGAAATTTCTAGATCCAATCGAATTTTTGTTTCCTATGGCCAGACGAGTTTACTCTGGCAACCAAGGTCATCCGCGTTCAATTCAACCTCCAATCAGATGGAAATAAGAAATTCGAGAAAAATGTACGTCGGTTACCGGCGCTTCGATATGGTCTGCATATATTAGCGAGGGAAATTCCGGACTACACTACAATCGGAGGACATATATTCGAAGAGAAATTAATCAAAGCTGTCCCAGAAGACGACTCTGAGCCATGTTGAAGAATTTGCTTCAGATACGACTAAGGCGAATTTTACCAGTTTAGATTTCATGTGGGCAGCTGTCCATGGAAAAAAGAAAAAAACCGCGGCTGGAGAACTAAAAAAACCGTTTAGTCCGAGTCGCACAAGGAAATGATTAAATTAGTATACAACGGCACCAGTGAAGATGAACTCAACCAACGTGCATTAGCTAGCTTAACTATCATATCGGATAGCTATCCAATCTAATTGCGTGAGTGAGCGAAGTGAACGTGACACATTGCGATCGACGGGGAAGTATGCTGGCCACTGCATGTGAAGAGAGGGCGTGATATGCAACTCTTCGACGACCGAATCACCTTTTGTCACGCTTCTAGGACAACTATGTAATTCACGAAGCTTTGTACCACGTGGTATCAATGCTCAACTCGTCATCAAGAAATCAAGGAAGCACTGTACATCTGTTTAACCCTTGTTAGGAATCACCAGTAGTAAATATCCACCACTCTCCAACTGGGACACTAAATGCAACACCATATGATGAAGTACAACATAGCGTTGAGAGCCTGTCCTGTAGCCTAATAGCTAAGGCGTTCAACTGGGAATCGTCCGTCCCGGTCTTGCGACGCAGTTGGGACGCGGTGGATATGCACAGTTGGTGAGTCCTAACAAGGATGAAACAGCTGTAGACTGATTCCATGATTTCTTAATGGTGATTTGAGCGTTGACATCGCATGATGAATAATGTCATGAAAACAATCTACTACCAACACAAACCATGTAACTGTTTCTGCTTCCGTGTTCGCTAACGAAACCCCATCTGATCGATACGATATCAAATTGAAAAAGAACGAGATACGCATGCCATTTTCTTAAAAAAGATGTGACTGCCCTTTGGTCAGTATTCCGACATGGGCCCTTGAGGCCGGTTATTTGCTTAATTTCTACTGAAAATTTGCGGAATTTTCTCACATTTGTAAAGCAACATCAGCCAAGCTGAGACCCGGGCTCCAACACACCAATCATCAATGTACTGTAGTGTTTTTCTAAATACTCTGTCATCCAGAAAGAACATCCGACTGATCACTAAAAAAACCACGAAAGCACCTTAAAACCATATCAACAAGACTGTTAAGAATCGCTATCAGGAGTGCACATCCATCGCGCCTCAATCAGGACGAAAGATCGAGAAAAACGACGTAGCAATTAGGATTTTCGGGCTGGCTGTGAACAGTGGGTTAAACATAGCCACTACATGAATTCGATTATTAAGACACCCGATTTTGCAGGCCAAAGTGCATCGCAAATGGATAGCAGCATAATCCTAGCGAAATATGATATCAATATACCATCATTCGGCTGTTAACAGAAGCAATCATGACCATGAAAGTTGAATTTGCATAAAACCACACAGGGTTCCTAGTAGGTTTGCTTTTCCAGCCTAGATGCGGGCACTGACGGATTGCTATCACGTAATAAGTGCTCCCAATACGAACAAAAAACTGGTCAAATTAGGAGATTAGAGATGTCACAGCATCGGTTGATCGTTACCCATCAAAAAGATAATGGTGGAGTTGTCGGTTTTATTCGGTACCATTTCTCACAGTACCTTGTAATTTCGTCAAAACTATTAGGAAATGTCATTCAACTGGATTATCGATATGTCATTTGTACAGAAGTGAAACGTGATCCATCTTACATGGGCATAGTTGTGCGTAGGTAGTGAAAATTGCACTCATTACCTGAGCTTTGCTCTACAGTCTGCCAACGGATACGCTCTCGCCAAGTCTTCTAAAACAGGGCTGTTTTTCATTCAATCCCAAAACAATGCAGAAAATGGCACAGAGCGGTGAAACTTTACCAACAATAAGTCGGAAGGCCTGATTGTAAAAAAAGATGTGGAGTCGAGAAATCGACATGTAAATCCAAAATTGTTGAAAGCAGTTAGACCGGTACCGGATACCAAAACACATGACAGAAAAAGAAGACGAACTTCAAAATCAAATCAGATGAAACGACAGTGGGAAAACCACATCAAGGCGATACAAAAAGATATGAGATCATGGTACCCTCGGGTAGTTGTTATACTTCACGATATACGACGAGAAGTAGAAGTGGGATTCAAGTTTGACCGATGACATGACTACAAACTTAAGGGTGGCATGAACTTGGGCAGCGAAGAACACCAGAACAGCCAGTCAAATTGTGGGTTATTTACACAGACTGAGTACGAGTGAATGAACGGACTGAACTGGGAACTGTTCTGTAGAATGCTGATTGTGGTGGTGGGGGGGGGGGAGCGGAGTAGGAAACCGACAAAGGAGAAAAAACAGTCTCAGAAAGAAAACGAAGGACTCGGTGATCACAGTTCTAGTGTCGTAAATACACTATCGCACCGGAAGCAAACAAATCTCACAGCACATCCTGATGCTTTTTGACCACCGCGTCTGGTTTGTCTGGTATGTTGGCTTCGTCTCCCAGGTTTTTTGATCCCTGAATGTCATAAGATTTCAAAGCATGTGCATCAATATTCTTCAAGGTTTCTTCGTTTACATCGGATTTTGGCAAGGGTTTATTGGATTGTAAAGAGCCTGTCGGCACCGCATTTTGTGGCTTGGCTTGTAGCTCGACGGGCATGGGGAGTGATCTGTTGTTGAGCGACGGCCCCAGTGACGGATCTGATGTGGTCGGGAAATGAGTTTCCTCTATTTGTTTCTCAGTTTCAATCATTGCACTGGAAAGAAACCGCGTATCTGGATTGTGAACGGCTGGATCTGGGATATGGTGAGCTTGGTCTGAGATGTTCCGAGTTACCTGGGCTGGCTCGCCGCGAGACTGAGAGTCCCGGGGGGCTGGGTGGCTGAGGTAGACGACTTCGGCTTCTAAGATGGGAATAGGAACAGCCGAACTACTGGAGTTAAGATGATTCATGGACTGCTCGTTGGACAAATTGTTCCGCATTGAGATCTCAGCAGATTCAGTTTTGTTTCTAACTGTGACTAGCGTATCATTTGGTGGGGAATGAGAGCGACCGGAATCAACAACTGGGAGTTTTGTTGACTGCTCAGGTGGGATAGAAATCTCGTTTTGTCTCAGCGGAATTTCCAATAATTTTTGTTCGATCAAGTTTGACTGCAACTTGCTGGTGGTATTCCTCATCGAAATGTTATCAAGTGCGTGATTTGGTTGTCTATGCATTGATGATCCATTTTCTGGATTGTCGATATTCAGCGGAGAATCGGGTTTTATCACCCTGATAGAAGCTTTTACAGCGTCTTCCGGGAATTCATTCTTAGCTGACTCAACTGACGCATCTTCTTTCACTACTTGCTCCTCAAATGATTCTTTTGGTAGGCCTTTGACAGAGTTCGCAATATCAACTGGAAGTTTTGGTTCTTTTACTTCCACATCAACCATAATCTCGGCCGATTTCCTTGGAAATTGTTGTTTCGCCGGTATGGCTGCATCCCTATTTGATGAACTACCGAATGCTGATATATTCGCATGGATCATTTTTTGAACCCTGTTAGGATCCGATAATTCAAAATTCTGATCAGATTGACTTTCTTTTGCGCGCAGATGTGTTCTCATCATTTCAATCCGCGTATTTTTGTCCTGTGTCTGAACAAACTTCCGTAGTGGTTGCAAATTTGGGTTAACCGCTTCCGGATTTCCATTCGGCGAGGCTCTGTCAGGCAACGATTTCGATTCAATTGGATCGGGAGCGGGCAACACCCGATTCTCAGCCGGGTCTGGCGGAGAATGCTTTTCAAGATCGACCGCGAGTATCGATGATGAATAGGCGGGATTTGTTTGTGGGCCTCCGTGGAACGCGACTGAGCAAGATCCAATCACGAATAAGCATAGACCAACAATAACCAGGCAGATAGCAATACGGCGTTCTTTGGCTGATCGACAAACACCGTAGGTAGAAAGAACAGCAAGCGAGGGTAGAATGTAGCCAATCACAGATCCAGATAAGCTGGAGGTGAGCTGAATAATTACTTCAACTGAATTCGGGAGACGAAAAGAAAAAATATGCAAATCTGATGAAATATGATCTCCCGACATGAAGTAACAAAAATCATTTCTCGTAATAGTCACGTTAGTGGGTCATTCGGAAGAAAATCCGAAGGAAATGGAAATATGCGAATATCAAAAACGCGTCGTAATAACGAGCAGACATGCTTCACGTTGATTGAAAACGGCCCTGAGAAACTTTTCTCGTGGTGATCGAAACATCAACCCAGTTGGAGTTCCATCGATAACGTCGTTTTCGGTAAATACACATATCTCTCTCGAACATATTATACGGGGAGTCATTTTTCTAATTTACACCTTGCATCATTATGATCTGATTCTGTAATGATCGAAAATAAACAGCAATAGCTTCCAAAATGATGAATTGCTAAAATATGCTTGCTCATAACACATCAAGCGTGTATCGTAACACAGACTGTACATCACCTGGAAGGAAAAGGCGCAAACACCATAAGTGTTTGAGCGCCGATATATTCGCAATATTCCTCGAAAAAATTAGGGGCATCAAAAGAAAATCCAGAAGACAATCTCAGAGATGAGTTCCGGATGTGAACACATCGTGGCATGTACTACGAATGCTTCTCCGATGCAAAATGGTCTCGAGGAAAATGACTGGTTAGGATGTTGAATAAACTGGTCTGGTAGGAAGTCGATTTTTTTGGCGCAACCGCATGATACGCTCTGTAACGCGGAATTCGACTCTGATCTTGGATGTGCCGATTATGACACATCCTAACCAGGAATGGATGATTGATGGTCGCTCCTACCAAGACAGATAGATGCAGCTTAGGGTATATCTCATTCTTCTCGAGTTATAGCCTACGGACTTTCTCGGTAATATCACCGGCAAACCTTTTCAACAAACTTCGCTATCTGGTTGAGTTGCTACATGACCTTCAATAGGACTAACATGAGCAGCTTGTGACTAAAAGACCTTCATGTGACCATTGAAGTTAGTGTATATGACGGACACACTTCCAGTCATCCCAAGAACTTCTTTCATCCGAGTTTTAATTCAGCCATGTAAGCGTGTTGTTCTTGAAGCCTAAGGATAAGGGCATGCGCCCACGATAGAACGAATAAGAGTGAAACCACGAACCAATCCTGATCAAACTAGGTCAAGATGGACACGTCCCAGAACAAGATCACACACCATGTTAGCTGATGTACCGTGTTGTTGTTGCACACAAACGAGCTGAGATCGCTTTGATCAAAATTGTAGATGATTAGTGCATAATGCGTCAAAGTTGGATCAGTAGAGTATATAGAAATCACGGAGTAGGGCCACGATATTAGCATACTGGAGAGTTAAACGCATTAGGCGAGAGGATTAGGCGTCGTCGTCAGTGATTGCAGTGTATAATGACCGAGGTGTGTTGGATTGTTGATGAGAAATTTTCCATATCGATGTATGACCGACTAAACAATCCGAAAAATAGACAAGATCACAAACTTAGTAATGCGCTTGGAGCTAAACCAAAGAGGGCTGCAAAGAAATATAATCCGAAATGTTCAATGGGACTTGGATTTTGAATTGATGAAGGACATCATTACTTTTCAATTATAAATTAATCAGAACTGTGTTAGTCAGAATAGTAACTGTCTAAAATCACTGAAGCCTGAGAACGGCTTTGTTTCCAATGAATAAATCACCATGGACTGCAGTTGCATGATTTTGTGTGACTCAATTTGGAACATTAAACCGACCTGGAACTTGAACGGCAATAGTCAAATGGACTAAGGGTCTGTAACCACAGAAAGATCACAGTCAAACTCCATATCTCCTAATCACTCTGGTCGTAAACGACATCATCATCGTCATCATCGTTCAGCGTTAAACAGCAAGGCAAGCCTCAGTGACCGCTGCCTTTCCCCACAGTCACACGCTTATATAAAAAGAGGGAATATCCAAGGGGAACAGGGATTGGACCTAGACAGGTGGGAACAGATAAAACGCTGCTGCAGCCAACACATGAAACACAGTTTAACTGTACAAACGCACGTGATTTCAATCATTCTGATTCAGTAGAAAAAAACAACACGATCGACACTGTTCACGGTTCACTGCCATATCCTTCAATGTCTCCAGCCAGCTAGGTGACGAATCTTTCGGATCCCAACCACGAAGACGAGACACCTACTCTACCTAAGTTCGCTGTACATTTTCTCATCACACGTTGCCACATCATCTGTTGGCCTCCACACGGCTTCTTCCATTCACTGGGAGAAACAAAATATAGGGCACGGTATGGTAGACCAGTGTTCGCCATACGCAACACGTGACCCAACCAGCAAAGTCTACTAAGTTTCATACGCTGACACAAGCTATTCTCAGAAGTGGCACCTGGTAGTAGATTCCTCACCTCTACATTACTCACCCGACGACTCCATCCAATCCTGGCCGCACTACGTAAACATCGGTTGTCGAAAACTTACAACCAACGAACATCGCCTACACGCACTCTCCATGTCTCGCAACCGCACAACGCAACTGAACGCATTGCGCCACAGTTCACACGAACTTTCAACTTCAGTGAAATATCAGGCCGACGCCACAAGTGCCTCACTCCAGCGTAAGCTGCACGAGCCTTGGATATACGCATACTTACCTCCAATCCCGAGCTACCATCGTTGGACACGCAGCTACCAAGGTAGGTGAAACGGTCCACAATTGCAAGTTCCTCTCCGCTCAGTACCAAGTTCGGTACTGCTGCAGTCCAGTCCTGTAACAGCACTTTGCACTTTGAAGGTGCAAAGCACATGCCGAACCGAGCAACCGATCTCGACAGTCTATCTAGTGCCCGTTGTGCATGGTCCGCAGACTCGAACAGGTACACGGCGTTGTCTGCGTAATCTAGGTCGCATAGCTTTCCGCCATTTCCCAGTTCGACTCCTACATCCCGAAGACCTCCTAAAGCATCTTCCATCACCTCGTCCATGACGAAGTTGAACAAGAATGGAGAGATGGGACACCCTTGTCGAACGCCACTAGTCGTTTCGAATGAACTTGACAGTTCACCGTATACCCTAACGCGACCGTAGGTATGCGAGTACAATGCTCGCAACAGGTTCACAAACTTAGTTGGCACACCCTTCAGGTGGAGAGCACTGAATAGTGCTGGTCGATCCACGAAGTCAAAAGCACCTTTCAAGTCGAGGAAGACTACGATCGTAGGACGCCGGTGCGTGTGGCGCATTTTGAGTATCTGTCGAAGAGTGAATATCTGGTCGATGCAACCTCGACCTGGCCGAAATCCAGCCTGTTGTTCGCGGATATTACTCTCGCGAATCGGTGTCAAACGACGCAGCATTATCGAAGCTAACACCCTAGTAACTATCAGAACCAAACTAATCCAAGAACTTTCCCACCCAATTTGAAGAGAATCTGTGGAAGGTCGTCGGGACCGGCTGCTTTTCCCCTCTTTAGAAGTGGAATATTCGACTCCACTTCCACTTCTGTTGGGGGATCAAGTGTCACCTCCCAAGGATTCACAGCCCCAGACGTCGGACTAGATACGATAGCGTATGACCAGTTAAACTGATCTTTGAAATGTTCTGCCCAACAGTCCAGTCTTTCCTGTTTACCATGAATGAGCTCTCCAGTCGTATCATACACGACTTCACTAACCGAAGTTCGCCGCCCACCGGTGTCGTGTATAGGCCTAAACAGTTCGCTCGTTACCCGAAGCGGCCGCTACTCCCATTTCTCCGGCTACCTTAACTCACCAGTTTTCGCGGTCATTCTTAAGGCTTATGGTCAACTGACGCTGCAACTGTCGACGCATTTTATTCATCTCCTTGCAGTGAGGAAGCTGGCGTTTTTAATCCATTAAAGACAGCAAACCTTGCGAGATCCAGTATTTTTGATGAATGCCAGATCTAAGACCACAGGCGAATGCATAGCCTGCTTGATTTGATACCAATGTTCGTCAACTTGCTTTGGTTTTGATTTCTACTTCACATCACCATATACTAAGAGAAAAAAGATCGAGAAATAGTGAAAGATCAACTGTGAAGTAATAAACTGAACAGCTATATAAAGTGAAGGGTGTTGAGTGAAAGATGGTCGCTGATAGTGACACTGAACCAAATCATCTGCTGTATCCAACCCCGCTTCGAGGAGTCACGTGGATCCCAACCCACATATGACTTAAATTGAGAAATATCAATGGAGCCTTCTGTATACTCGACGACACTTCATTCGATATACGACCAGTCGGTGAGATACAATTAAACCAGTGACCAAATCTATTTATGTCATCCAATCTCCCCTCTCCCGGAAAAAACAAGGTTTAGTTTCGTGCTCTGAGAACATTTTACACTTTGAAGGTGCAAAACCCATTCACTTGGATGCCATCTCGATCAAGGTAACTAGTTTACGGACGAAAATGAAGTTCGTCAATTCACAGTCCTGCAATACCAGTAACTTGAGAGAATAATTATTCAGAACATTACTTCTGAGTTTATCGAGACCATAATTATACAAGTCCGCATACAAAGCAAGCCCCATTAGACTCCCTACAGGGTCCCGACCTCAGTTCAGATTACCACAATGGTCCCTAAATTTTTTTTCATATCATTCATTACTGGTCAAGCCATTTCACTAAACTATTGTGGGGTCTCACAAACCCAAATAACAGGAAACAGGCATTCCGTTATTTTATTTTAGGTCCCGCTGGCAAAGTTGACAATTTGTAGCATGCATTGGGATAGCGATCTCCGAAGGAGTTGCTTGACTGTCCTAAAAAGCACAGTAACAAAAACCAGCATGAACCGAAGCACGGTGAGCTTATTAGTCAGCATCAACACTTAACAAACAGACTAACGCGGCGCTCAAAAAGGGCCGGATCCGATGAAACATTTCGGCTGCCAGCGGTTATAGGAAACGGTCAGTGGCTACTGCCACTACTGTCAGTAGTTATAATGCAAATGTGCGATTTCATCATTCCTCGGATGAGGCTTTTAGTCTAGTCTTTACAAGTCAAAAATTGGCATATGGAAGAACAATTCCTCCAGCCCTGAAGACTATTCAGCGCGGCTCAACAGTGCGTAATTCGAAGTAGAGGCAGATGTTTCCAAAAGTAGAACATATCGAACAACAGTATCAGGACATTCTAGATCGAAGATAGGGAACACAATTCGGACTGTTTCTACTGAACATACGATGCAACGAACCTGGACGTGAAAGATGCAAGAGCATTTTTCGTTCCCCACAATATTTACCTACTGGCAAAGTCGCAAAAACTGAACCCTTTACGCCTGCTTGCTGAGAAAAATCACCCCAAAAAGTGGGGTGTTTGCCTTTAAAATCTTTTATTGTATTCATAATTTCTGTCGGCGTGTCGGAGGCCTACCCGAAAACACGTCGGCAAGGTGCCATTCAATTGACCCACAGGTAAACGGACTTGTACCGCTAACCCTAAGCGCCGTCATGACGCTTGTGCAGATAAACTATTCATCTCATCGAACGTCATTTTTCACTTTCAATGATGGCCGACGATACGCTGTTTATTTTCCACACCGGCCCGCCAATCCATCAGTAATCGACACTGTTATTCAATTGAGCTAACCACTCTCGTCTGTCATCCTGGGCAACCAATAATACAGACATGTAGTCTTATCACCCCTTTCTATCCTATGTAAGATGATGATTTATTGTTAAATGGAGCAATCTGATTGCTTCCACATGACTATTTTCTCAGTGGTCGAAGAGTTATTGGTTGGGGGAAATCCAAAGGCTCGCGCATTTCCACGCATACTCTCGAGCTCGGACCAAACCGAAACACCGGCGTTTGCATACGTGGGAGCACCGAATTCGGGTGCTTATTATAGGACTTTATCCGTAAGGCACTGTAAGTAGTTCCAAGCTTTAACTGCTGATGATATTCCAGCAGCAAAAACAAAAGTTACATTAGTTTACAGTGCTCCATGATAGGCGGTCAGACCTTCCAGTACTAGTAATCTGATCGGCAGTCTGGGAGTTGTAGAAACCCGAAGCTATTGCTGTTCTGTCGGCGCTAAATACCATCAAAATTTAAGTTGTAAAGCAGCTCATCAAATATGCTTCAATATGGATTACATAGCTGACTGATTCCCATCACCACAAAACCACCGAAGCAATCGCCACCAAAAATTCAAATTAATCACCACTAAACTGGATACAAGTTTAGGAATGTTTCAATCATAAGCAGGATGTGAAAAATAAAACGTTTTTGTGACAAATCCACCTCCAATGCTTGTGCGTGGACGTCGTCTACACAAGCTCACGATTACAGTTTGATTGACTCACTTTTATCAGTGGTCAAACTGAATGAAAAGCAAAGCACGAGGATCCCTGCTGTCATGAGACGAAATCGTTTGGCCGGCATATCATAATCGAATCCATCTTCCAAATCCGGGATAGAATTGTACCGCAGGTCCTAAACATAGAACGTGACGAACCGCAAACGCGGGGAAAACACGACAAAAATGAACAGATAGTCAGAAAGAGAGAGAAGAGGTCTTGTAAGGGTGCATTCATTTCACCAGATGGGAAATAAGGTTACATGTCAGTCTGCAAGATATACAATGAGGTTACTCAGTGAAACATTCATGAAAACGTGAACAAGGTGAAAAATAACGCGTAACTGGGAATGCATTCTTGCATTTTGAACTCTCCAATTTTTGCTACTAGAATCTCTGGATTCTGTTCATAGAACAGAATGTTAAGCTTAAGGATTTAGTTCAGATCAGATCATCGTGACGAATAACGGCTGTCAGGAACCAATAGTACAAAATTTGCATTGACATTGAAGTTCTCTGAGTACAGGTGTACAATCAAGTGTGCAGTCCCTGTAAGTACTAGGCATGCATTAACTGATCCGTTGAAAATGACCCTAGGATGGGACGTGCACAACCAAATACGACATCGCATGGAAGGAGCAGGAAGAAAGCCAGACAGTTCAAATAAGTTGTCGTACTTGTAGCCATACTGGACAAACGGCGGTGTTTATTTTAAGTCAACTAGCCTTCTGGTATCCGTGTGGCGAACGATAAAAATAATTCAAGAGAACTTTTTTATTTTTCAATATTAATTAATTATACAGAGTACATTAGAAAGGACTAGCGAGTAGAGAATAATGAGTCTTAAATTTCTGGCCGGGACTGCAAAGAGACACGGAGGTGAACTTTGTGCGCTTGTCACACATACACACACACACACACACACACACACACGAATGCAGAGCTTTGGCACTGAGGCCAACAGTTCAATCATGATTGTCTAATCGCGCGAAAACTGGCCGAGCAGCACTTTGGGGTAGCAGCGACCAGGAAAAAACCCTAAGTGATTCAAAGCTGGGCACAGTCCCACGATGATCTCAACTTCAATGTGACCAGAAAAATAAAATGGGCTACGTTAATCAATAACCAAAGTCACCAACGCAGTGGACTCGGGATAAGCGACATGATATCGAACGACTTAAAATAGATTAGACACTTCTAAAGTCCAGGTGGCTGTGAAGACCAGAAACGGGATGGAACGCAAACCGATGTCCTCCGTTCGCGATTTGGCGAAAATGTCGGCATACCTTTGCTCAGTTCGTATGAACGCCCATTGAACCAAGGATATGTTCCAATGAACAGGACTTGACCGACGCAAATAGACTTAACCAGACCAAGTAATGAGATATGCTGGGCGGGAGGTCCGAGAAAAGCAAACAACGTGAAACAGACGGGTGGTGATAAAAGCTTTACTTGTCCAAAAAGTCCAAAAACTCTCGACGAATAGCACAAACACAGGAAACTCCATACTGCATTTGTCGTCGCGCAGGCTAATCAGGACCGCGCTGCCCATTGCACATAGCAAGGAGGCAGTGATGAGATACGCTTGCTCCGAGTTCCTGTGCTAGGGATAACGCCCCACTGCCTTGCGAGTAGGACTTTTGAGAAAAAAGCTCCGATTAGGATTTCCCTTCTGTGGAGTGAGCAGCCACAAAGTATCGATAGTCCGATTACGTAAAGCATTCTCCCTGTAGGGAACCTTTCTAACTTCCGTTCTTCCGATATAAAGACCACACAAATTCCCACGAAGAACTGCGGTCCGACAAATTTATCTGAAGGCAGCAGTTTTAATGGAAGGGAAGGAACCGAGTTATAAGCATTACTTAAACCTGTCTTCACTTCACTCAGCTGCCTTCAATGTCCCCAAAACCCAAATAGGGCAACAGTTGCACTCAGCATGGGAGCGGAGCGTGCACAGTTAGACTGGATCCCCGTAAACAGCCCCTTAAGCGCAGTTCGACTGAACGGTTCTGTAGACATGAATAGACCATTGAAGTGTCGTTGATTGTTCGTCGAATGTGTATGTGCTCACCACTTACCTGAAGAATGTCAGTCGTTCTGGTCCAAATCCGTGGACTTAGATTATACCGTGGTCCATGCACGCATTTGTTTGGACCTAGCCCGTGGTCATACCGGCAGAAAAGTAACCAGCGTAGTACAGGTGATTCTAAACAATAATCCTCAATTAGAATTCCAACTGGAACCCCCAATGTGGGTGTCGTCCGAACGAACACTGAAATCACATCAAAAAGCTTTGCACTCAGCAGCAACTGCCACACAGGACTCCTGGCCATGTAAACCTCAAAAACGATAGATATCCTCGACTTCAGTTGCACTGTTAAATACTCCCAGATCTGCCCCGAATGTAGCATACAATAAGGCACATAAATCCCTGAGACGTCAACTGACCAAGAGGTTGAGAAATGACCAGAAGCAGTGGTGGATAGGAAAGTGTAGGGAAATGGAAAAGGCCGCGGCTATCGGAAGTAGTCGAAATCTTTACCGACTGGGTAGGAATACTGGTCCACGGAAACCAAGAATAAGCGAATGGATTAAGGAATCGAACGATACACTGATTCACTCTGAGCAGTGCTGACTGCCGCGTTGACCAGGATACTTTAGAGAGCAGTTTAATTGGCCGACGGTTACAATGGGCTTTCCACTTATACCTTGTTGCTTGTCTCCTCCGCACCCGGTGCAGTGCATCCTGATGACTAGGGAACATGGCGCTTCTGGTGCACTCATGAGTGGTGCATCTAATAAATCGTCGAAGACAGCGATTCCTTAAGGACTAATGCCGTTATGTTTCCTGACTAGTCACTTTACCACCTATTTGCGTGTGACAACCACATTAAGTCAATATCCATGTCTGAGGCAAATTTTTCCAGTCGATGTTCTTTAGCGCTTAGCATAACTCCGCTACATCTTGTACGTTATTTTATGAATAACCACGAAAGTTAACTTATTATTTTTGCCAGTAATACGTTTTGCGTACGGGTGGATGGGCAGGATTTCCTCGGATGCATACGACCAGTTTCGCCGTTATTGCCGCTCGCCAGATATGTGTACCGGCACTTGCCTCTCCAGCCATTCCGATAATTATACACTCTTGTTACGTTAGGATTAGAATCTCATTTGAATTGGTAGGAGCGTGTATGGATGATGAATTCTTGCAAGAACCACACAGTGATCCGTTGTAAGTTTATCCTCGGTTAGCAAGACTAACAGAAAGACAGGCACCGTTAATTGAACAGAAGTGAAATTGGCAGCACTGTATGTTCATATGAATGCAAATATTCGACATGATGCGCAGCGTGATCTCCATCATTTATGCTTACGGAGGCTACTATAGTTAGTAGTCCATTTTTCACTATAAGGTGACTTTTAAATTGACTATTTAATTTACTCCTGATTGTGTCAAAGACTATCAGCATGCACTCCTAGATTCGATTCACGGCAGACACGACATACTGCCATGAAATTCTTCAACGTCGCGCTCAGCTTCGCGAATGGTCTAATCTTCTTATTCATGAGTATTTCTCCCAAATGTTTGGTTTAAATTCACATCTCTCTCCGATGCTCGATAAGCGTTTTTTGCTACCATAAAGCTACCTGAAATGAGTCCTTAGAGCATGCTAGGGTAATGGACATTGATTCGTCATAACCATAATTGCAGTTGAAGATCAATACAGCCGCGGTGACGCCGCACTGATTAAGCCAATTTATAAGCTGGGCGAGAAAGTTGAACTGAATTATAGATTTAATCTGGCAGTTGGATAATTCATCATGCAATATCAACTCTTTAAGTATTATTAGGAAACGGTGGAGACTGTGTGGCTGTTCGATCGGAGTTGTTAGTCATCACCATCGATATCGTATGTCTATCGAGCTCGAACTGGGAGGCAAACTTGAGATGGATTATTGTGTGAGTCGAATACCATAGTTGTCAAAATACTCGATCTGGATTCCGATACCGTGTGATGAATCACCTCGTTTATATCGAAATTGATGAAGTTCAACAGCATAGGCAACTCGTGTACACAGCACCAAACTAAATGATCCCTCATTCAAGCGCTCGAGTGTTGCAAGATGGGAGTGAATAATTAAGGAAACGATGTGACCGATTACTGAAACAGTCAACCAAGAGAGGTCCCCGTTTGGTCAACACTTAAGTGAGAAAAAATCAAGTATCCACAGACATCTAGAGGAGAGGATACAGAACGGAACATGGCCTCTATTTAGGGATGAAAACAGAATTTTGAAAAACCAATGGGTATAGGACGAGAAAGGATCGTCTATGCAGATAAATGTGCATCATATCTTTTAATGGACAGTTCATTCAATGGTCAGTTAATTTTAAAGCAGTGCGGTAATTTATGTAAAAGATAGGCTTCTAAATTTGTTTGCATTTGTACCGATAGGCTGGGGGAGTAGAGTAGGACAAACCAAAACGAGAATTCATGCAGTAGTGACTCCGAAAGCTGGTGCACATTTTATCATTTTGACCAGACAATAGACTGTATCATGTAATATATACACAATAGTTTGTATGATAGGAGCGTGAATGGACCAATAATCCATTTTTCGTGATCACAACTGCGACTTCGGATTAATTGATCGGATTACTGTTTACGCACGTCTGATGAGCAGCAATAACCGCGAAGCCGGTCGTGCTTACGAAAATAACCTTATTTCTGCACATACTACTGACTAACATATATATTTATATACATATATATAGCTCCGAAAATAGGCACGGCCTCAGTGCCGACGTTTTGTATTACAACATCCATTTTTAAGAAGCTGACAATCCACATCGAAAACCTTAAGGTTCGACGCGCTTGGAAATTTTGAGGATTAGTCAAGCTACGTTACTTATGAACTGGCAGGGTCAAGTATGCAGTTGCTGTTTCATTTGATGGTTGAAAATGCAAAGAAATTAACTGAAAAGACCATGCTGTCGAAAACTGACCGATTAGTCCACAAAAGTACCAAAGTAGCTGCTTAGTTGTAGCGAATACGGACATTCCGATCTCCCTAGTGCTGATACACACCGACACAACCACCACTATCGTAATCGTTGTCAACATCATTATCATCATCACTTCAGACAAACGAGACGAGACATGTGACGTAACTGACCTGACGATTGATGAAGCTATCCACAGATCGTCGGAGAGGGAACAGGGTTAACGGAATGGACACAGCGATGGTGAACAAGAAACCGGCTTGGATACAGAAACTGAGCGAATCGTCCGGATACAGGAGAAACACATTACCCGGCACCGCATGATCCACAAAGGCCAAGTAGCCCAACAAACCAAACTAAGTAGGTCGGAAGATGGAAAGGGAACAATGTGAACCGGTGTTTAGTCGATTACCTGCAACTCATTTAAGTTGTAGAAAGGACAGAAAATTGAAGGTTACCATAGATGTAGCTAAACAACCGCGGCCATTACTACAAAACAAAACGTTCACAAAAAAATACGTAAACATATCGAGTGCTCCGGAACAACGAACCCTCTACTACTAACCTTGATGACTGCCCGTCTGCAGTTCCATTACGAAACAGAGGCCTCCACTCAGCTTTATCCCGATGACTAGCGGTCAGGTTCTTGTTAGAACCAAAGGCTTGGTTAGGAACCCTAATGGTTCGGGGCTACCTAGCATCACCCGTCCATCAATCCCCATGATGTACACAAACAAATAATTCCATACTGCATCCGTAGTCAAGCAGAATAATTGGTACCGCGCTGACCATTGCATCGAATGGAGTGGGTGATGATAAGGTGGTGATAAGTATGCTACTGATCATAGTTCGCTCCCTTTTACTCAACCTGCCTCTTCTGTTTCCAACCCGATCTATTTACCCGCCCTGCCGATTGCTAGTGTCCCCACTGATAACACGCTTGGTGCTCGCAATGGTTCATCATCATATAATTTAGTAAGTGGTTTTTAGTCTGCTACCTCACATTTACTCAAGACTCATTCTTCTCTAAATCTCGGTTCTTTCAGCGTCCCTACCCTCATACAGACTCACTTTCGGTTGATGTCTACTGCCTCAGTGAAACACGAATTCAGAATTCTGGTAGAGTAATTCAACTAACTGCGCCAAATGTCTCGTCAAGATATTTGCTGCACACTTCAGGAGACGAAGCAGCTCCGCCTGCGGGTTAACGCGGTGTAGGGATGATCTTGAGTGGGAAGGCTGAAGCGGCATTTTTAGACTGGATCCCGGCCAACCGTCATTTGTGGGAAATGTTCAGGCGAACGGATCAGGCGGCTATCATTAACAGTTTACTTGTCATTTTGGTATACGCCCCAGTCGGGTGCAGCGCTGATATGCAAAATAAAAAAACTTATGACGAGCTCGTCACTCTTGTTAGGATGAGCAAAGACTGTGACTTTGTAGTGGCAGCAGGCAATTTTTATGCACAAGTTGGAAAACTGAATGTATCGGAGACCTGTTTGGGTGGGTGCTTTACCTTGCCTGTTCAGCGAACAGATAACCCTGAAAGGCTACTCCAATTTTGTACGGAAAATCGTTTATTTCTTTCTAGCACAAATTTCCGACACACCTCGTGTCGAACAGCGACATGGCGCTCCAACTCGACAGGTAGTTTGAGTCACATTTACCATTTTGCACTAGGCTGCCGTTGGCGCAGTTCTTTCTAGAGCTGTAGGTAATAGTGGATCACGTACGTTGAATCGGACCATGCGTTAGTTTTAATGCGATTTCTGCTGCAGCTCAATGACCATCGACGCAGGCCACAAACCCGATTAGACGTCAAATGTCTGTCCGATTCGGCTGTTCACAACAGCTATGAGCAGAAACTATCCGACCAACTGAGAACTTCGATGAGCAACAATGTAGACGAGCGCTGGGACAAAATCAAGTATGTGATGCATTTGGTAGCAGGTTTCGCATGTGGTCCTAGATCTAACGTTCATCGAAGACACTGGATCTCGTAAGGGTCGCTGGACCTAATGAAACAAAAAAGGCCAGCTCCCTGAGTACAAGCAGTTGGATAAGATGCGTTGTCAGCTGCAACGTCAATTGACGATACGCTTTAAGAATGACCATGAAAACTGGTAGTTTAAGATAGCCGAAGAGATGGAAGTAGCGGTCACTTCAGGTAACAGTCAAATACTGTTTAAGCTTAGATGCGAACTTCGGTTAGCGAGAGACCCCGTTTATAGTAGACAACAAAGACTCGACCGTTGAGCAGAGTACCTCAAGGATCAGTTTAGTTGGCGGCACGCTAATGTGGTTAGTCCGATGTCTACAGTTGTGTCTTCCGACTCCCCCAACATAATTGGAAGCGGAGTCGAATATTGGACTTGTGAAGAGAGAAAAAGCGGCCGGTTCGGAAGAACTTATCGCACTTCTTTTCAAACTGAATGGAAAAGCCCTGATGAAATCACTTACTCCCTTGCGTGGTGACATTTGAAACGAGCAACATATTCCGTTATCGTGAGGTGAGTCAATGATAGTACTCATCTTCAAGTGGACCACACGGATTGACTGTAATCATCATCGCGGGAATAATTTAATTCGGATAGTTACTAGCTTCGACAAAGCTGCACCGTTTGACAACGGTTCGCGAAAGTAATATTCGGGAACAGCAGGCCGGATTTCGTCAAGGTGGAGGTCGCATCGACCAGATGTTCACTCTTTGCCAGTTGCCCTAAACTTGCCACACACCACCGCCCTTCGATCGTAGTTTTTCTCGACTCGAAAGACGCGTTGGACTCAGTGAATCGATCAGCGCTATTCGGTGGTTACCACCGGAAGGGTATGCCAGAGAAGTTCGTGAACCATCTACGAGCATTGTACTTGCATACCCTTGGTCGCGTGAGAGTATACGGTGAACTAACAAGTTCATTCGAAACAACTATCGGTGTTCAGCAAGGCTGTCCCATCTCTCTGATCTTGTTCAACCTTGTCATGGACGAGGTAACGGAAAGTGCTTTAGCAGGTCTCCAGAATGTAGGAGTCGAACTGGGAAATGGTGAGAAACTGTGTGATCTAGATTACGCAGATGACGACATATGCCCATTCGAATCTGCGGATCATAAACAACGCGCACTAGACACTCTCGAGGTCTGTAGTTGTTATGATGCCGAGTTTGGTTGGTCTATGCACATACCGAAGCACAAGATACAAGCACTAGCGGCGCACGATAGCACAGGAGCACACAGCCTGTGGTCTAGTGAGACACGAACACACAGGTTGGAGACACAAAAGTCCGGGTTCAAGACTCAAAGCCCGTAGTCGCACAACGAATGGGACAGATCTGCTGCTCCCTTGAATGAGCAGCCACACGAAACAGTAGGCGGCACGAAATACGAACAGCTAGCCCAGCCCGCCAGCGAAAGAGAGAAAACGAACACAGAGTACTGCCGCACGTTTATTGGTGACCCACCAGCACAAGTCAGAATTCGAGCTCTATCGTTTGTATAGTTTTGTTGGATGGCCTTGATCCATGTGTGGACTAGCCAACCACAGAACGGGCTTTTATGGATCTTCTCGCGGACATGAAAATATTCAACCGCGCAATATTTAAAATAACGTCATGTTCGAAATATTGGGACAAGGACAGGTTCCTTAAGAAATATAGTAGCAAAAATGAAATCTGCGGCACCAAAAACCTTAGAATGGTCATCGACTATAACAGTAGCTCGGTTCGGCATGTGCTTTGCACTTTCGAAGTGTAAAATGCTGTTACAAGACTGAACGACAGTAGTCCCGAACTTGATACTGGATGTAGAGGGACTAACGATCATGAGCCGTTTCACTTAACTTGTCGGTTGCGAATCAAACGATGGTGACAGATGGAGTGGGAGTGAACACGCGTATATCGAAGACTCGAGCGGCTTACGCTGGACTAAAACACTTGTGACTTCGGCTTGATATTCCACTGAAGTCGAAAGTTCGTGTGTAGTAGGTTGCAGTGTGCTTAGTTCTGTTGTATGGTTGCGGGACCATGAAGTATGCGTGTCGGAGATGTTCGTCAGTTGAGGGTTCTCCATCATTGATGTCTACGTAATATGGCTAGCATTGGATGGGGTGATCGGGTGAGTAATGTAGAGGTGAGGAATCTAGTATTAGGTGTCGGACCTGAGAATAGCTTATCTCGGCGTATGGAGCTTAGCAGATGACGCTGGTTGAGTCACGTGTTGCGTCTGGTGAACACTCGTCTACCATACCGTGATCCGTTTTGAGCTCCTCCCACGGAGTGGAGGAAGCCCTGTGGAGGTCAACAGATGGCGTTTGAACGTGGAATGAGAAAGTGGACAACAAATTTGGGTAACGTAAGTGTCTGACGTCTTCGTGGTTGGGATCCGAAATACTCGTCAATTAGCTGGCTGGCTGACTGGAGACACTAGAGGATATGACAGTGAACCTTGAATAGTGGTGTGATCGTGTTGTCATTTTCTGTCGAATCTGAATGATTGAAGAGGTGCGTTTGTACATTTAGATTGTTTCGCGCGGTAGTTAATGGAGTATTCACTTCTTTTCCCGTCCGTGTAGGTCTACTCCCCACTTTTCTTACTGACTCACTATTTGTACAGAAATGTGTAACTCTGCGGGGGGGGTAGCGGTCAGTTGAGTTTGCCTTGCCTTTTAATGCTAAACGATGATAATGACGGATGTTGGTATTCGGATAATATGATGCACACACAGGAATCATGAATCCCGATGGATAACCAAACACGTGGAGAGAAGAACAGAGGAGCTAGCGTGCGTGATGAACTTTACATTGTTTCTTCTCCTTTCACCTCCTCGCTCATTATTTTCATCCTTTGCCATGATTCCTACGAGGTAAGGTCTCCACAGATAAGTGCGAAAATTATATGTATTCAGAGAGCTTCAGCAAGCTTTGTTCACAGCCAGTCACCCATTCGATGAATGTTGTCTCGGCTTGACCAGGGGACAAGCTTGGCACAAACGTTCAATACCTTCCAAGGAGTTTTAACTCAACCACCCGGCCCGCTGCAACTACAAAGTGGTTGGGGTCTTTGTCGTTGATCCATGCGTGACGGACCCCCGCTTTTGTATTGAGTGCAATGAGCGCATGAAGCATCTTACTTCGGTCAAAACCATGGAGAATCAAAAGGAAGAACAACGGGCGTCGTAATATGAAAAAAAAACGGTTTTTTGTAGCAATGGCAATCCCAAGACGTATCAACGTGATGTCTATACGAAAAGTGTAAAATCGCAGATGAAAAAAAAAACAGTAACTCACCAGGCCATAGGCAATGGACATTATTCCCACACCGAATTTAACCACATCATGCATGGCCGACACGGAAGGCTGATGCAATCCGGTGTAGATGGTCAAAAGTTGACTGACGATGGTGGATGTGTGGGATGAGAGAACAAGTGTGCTGGTAAGTGAACGGAAACTGGAGAGCCGAGTACGGTGACAAATCATAGATCAATCAACAATTTCTCCAATACATCACTCTTGGGGAACTGTGTGCGGGAGACTACAGTAACGCTGAAGTTGTGCAATTGCGTTTCATAGCAACTGTATCAACACAAACTTGTGTATTTAGTTTTAGATCTGACGATCCACATCATTGCTGTCCTGGAGCACAGTCAACTAATAAGTGAAATAAACACAAAAGGATGGATAAGCAAACAGAAAGCGATAAGCGACGATAACCATATGGATGAAAGGAGACTTGAAATTCAAGAAGACGACTGACTAGTGTTCGGCATAGAATGACGTTTGTATTTTAGTGAAAAAATCAAACACACTAATTCACCAAAATCTGAGAAACAGAAGTCGCTGGACTAATCCGATGATTAATCATGAGAAAATGGTGGGTTCACTTGGGGTTTGGGTTAGATTTAGGGTGGAGACACGAGGTAAAAATGTATCAGTTCAGCCTTCAAAGAGATCAAACTGAGGACTGCACAGAAGTCAGGGAACAACGTTGGGAGAAGCGAAATTTGATAGATAAAGTTGACAGACAAAAAAGAGGACTGCATTGTATTTTACTTTAAATTAATGGGGCTTTTGTCAGTCAACAGGCAATTTTCCGTGTCTACACAGTCTGAGATATTGCGGTGATTACCTCATAAGGTTTCATTCAAAAAACAAAATTTACATATTTGACTTTCACGTGTGTGGTGGAAAAAGTATTTCTCATGGTCATGGGCTGGACCGGCGGATTACCGTCCACTAGTGATTTCCAAAGCATAATAAAGAGCTAACTGTGAAACATAGCTTGGCCAACTTGCTAAACTTTGAACAGCCTTAATTGTGAGAAGTTGTCGACTCCAGCAGAAGTCGAACTCATATATGAACACGGCGGCCACGTAAACGAGTAGTGATCAATAAACAAGTACATAAAAATAAGTAAAAGAATATGTAGATAATAGTATTACAGTGTATAAACGCTCAATTGACTTAGGTAGTTCTTTTAATATATAACAACTTACGTCTGACAGAAAAATGACGCAAAGAATATCGGGATACACCGAATTAATCCATCAGGCTGCCACCAGACAAGGTGAGACCCACCGGATAACAGCTTTGGTCCACCCAACAAGATCATCTACAATGCAGGAGACAAGAAGTAAAAGGTGGCGCTTCACTCTTTTTCCAATATGAGGTGGAGCTAAACTAGTTATTAAACAGAAAAATCACGGAGTAAAAGTCACAGTCAGTTACTAAAACATCGCAAAGTAAACCTTAATCATCAAGCTGTGATTTGTACTAGAGTAAGTTTTTTCGGTCGCTACTCCTGCGTATTCCACTGCTTTCTGGGCTACAATTTGTCGCGATTACTTTGCTGGTAGAAAAAACTTGGCAGTGTTTTCGTGAGGAACATTCGAACCACAAATTCGAACTGTGACTCGCTCTGTTCATAATGTATGTTTCGTGAGTCACGCTGTTCCCAATCGGAACGGCATTGTATCTAAAGTTAAAGCACCACAGCAAAGCCGGTAGGATTCGCGCGTTGTCTACGACCGGCGGTGGTCAAATGGTTTGTCACCAAAAACATCAAAGGTTCGAATCCCAAATACACCCGTTACTTTGGTGACAGACGCAACCCACTGACGCCCGGCTCGTTACCACACCTGGCCTATATCACTCCAAGTTCTAGGAATGTGGTTGCCGCTTTCCTCTCCAAGTAGTGGGCCCTAGTTGCTGTGGCTGTGCTCTATTCACTACAGTTATGCATGAAGCTTGTCAAAAAAATTCTCACTAAGATGTTCGGTTTTTTTATCATACTGTTTGTGGTGACATATTTCGGCTGAAAAACTATTGTATCGTCGTATTGGCACAACTATGGAAATCCGCGGATAAATAAGAAAAGGCCAACGGAGCACAATAATGACATGGAGCCTTAGGCTACCGGAGATTATTTTCACAATGGCTGGTGGTTGAAAAGATCGAGCGTATTTAGAATGTAGCACACTGAGTGAGGAGTGCAAATGGGACATACAACTGAACACTTGATCTGTAGGCACAATGGTTTTGCTATTGATCAACGCGCTAAACGAGAGAAGACCGGAACGAGCTACAAGGGTTTATCAACCACAACCAACCCAGTTTCCACGTGGTAGGAAAAACGTCATGCTTATCAGGGAGGCAGTAAAATTTCGATTTAATGCAAAAATATGGATGTAAGTCAATCAGGAAATAGTAATGTCCGAGCCAAGAGTATTTCTGGACAAACCTGGTGACGGTTTGGCCAGCTTTGGAATGCGCTTTGGGCCTATACGGTGCAAAATACTCCTGCAGAATTCGGTTGGCTTGAGGCCTAACATGGTCCTTGCAGAACTGGCATTAGATAAGGCAGACAAACCTTGTTACCTGAGCAGCAACAAGAGGTGGTAAATCGGGCGAAGTGAGGTACTACATGCAAAAAGTCGGCTTGCCTTTTACAAGTCTCAAGGACCGGTTACCAATCACAGGTGGTTAAAATGAGATAGTTAGATCAGGTTTTCTTTACAACTCACGAACAGGGCCGTAACACAGTCATGATATGCGAAAAATGCCCAAATCTTTTTACAACATCGATCATACATGAGCGTAATGGAGGCGTCATGCTCCATAAACGCCGGGACCCACCACACGAGGAAAGAGGGGAGTGCCGGAAACCATGACTCCGAAACTCGGAGTGCCGCAGAACAGCATAAGATAACAAGTTGTGTGCGAGAACGAGACAGGTGGTCACTATTTGTCATCTACCAACAAAGTGTTACCGGGCCGGCTAATCGGACTTGGTGTTGACTGATGACAATTCGTTATGACCCATTTGGTCATCACGATCAGTTTACTGAGAACTCGTCTTACTGCATACTTTAAACGCCAGAGTAATGAAACGCGACAAACCCCGCAGCTTCTTTGGCCCAATGAACTAAGAAGAGAGGGATAACCGCGATCCTGAAACTTCAGCAGGTTGGGTGTGGTAACGGGTCGGACGACGGCCAATTACGATCTGCTATCTCGTATGGTTCCGTGTAGTTTGCGATTATGATCGCCAGTTTTCACTCCTAGTGTTGTCAGCCTAAGAGGCTATGGGATATACTCCCTTCACAAAATCTATGTTCGAAGAATGTCATAAAGAAAGCATCCGAATGCCATCATGCAGCCGATCGACGGAAGTCTCACATAACATATGAAACCTAAATTTGAAATGATAAATTCACAATGTCTCATAGACCAAACAAATTTTCATGAAAAATACTTAAATGTGTCAATGACTAGGATGACTTGGTTGAAAAACTGCGACAGGCAAATAACCACAGTTTCTTGCACCACTGAGATTATTCATCAGGATCACGGTTGCCAGCCATGGGGTTTGCTTTTCCACTGAACGCATGCGTTGAGCACGAAATGAAAAATAGATCAATTAACCGGAAAACCATGCAGACTGTAAAAAAGCCACGAACTTCAGAAGAGAATCGTGCAACATTTACTCGTGCTAACTTCAATTATAAACAACCATTCTCACTAAAATACCTACCACCTTGTGAACACCACATAACTCACATGTAAAAGCATGGCAGTATAGAATACCATGGCGAAAGCACTCATTCGGATCAAGCTTTGGACACGTGAGATGAGACACAAAGGAGTGATCGCAACCGTCAATAGGGCCAGCATGACAATTCGCAATTTCTGATGAGCCTATCGATGAACAAATAGGTCGAGAGAAGAACTGAAACAAGTCAATGGTCATGATTTTTCATAAGTTCATATTTTTAACAAAACAAACATGAAAACAGGTTCATACCTAATAAAATTCTTTTTAAAGTTGCACTTAATTACTAAACTTTGGAAATAGTGGTTAAAGCCAGGTAAGTAAGTGTGCGGACAACGATCAATTGACAGAAAATGAACTGTAAAGAGGATGCTTCCCTCGTGGTTTTTCATACATTTATTTCAGGCAGTTTGAACACCTGATCGCTTATATCAGGCTTGTGCAGTATGTGCAAAAAAGAGTAATTCATATATATATATATATATATATATATATATATATATATATATATATATATATATATATATATAGCAAACACTGGCTTGAAAACAAGCACAACGACATCTAAATAAAACTAAAAAGATGGGGGAATAAACCATAACAAATCAGCTACTTTTTCATGCTCTTGCCACAACCAATTTGATTTTTTAGTTGTTTTCGGATTATTTTTAGGCGGGGTGAGTTCTACATATAGGCCACATAGCATTCGCGCCACTGACTTCGGTTCTGAGCCATATCTATCATTATCCCCAACCAGCAAAAGTCCTAATCTTTTGTGCCACAACCGGGACGGCGGGAAGCCCCAAAGAAGGCCAAAGTCAAAGCTAACTTCTTCCTACCTCTACTCCAAGTCATAGCCTGACCGCCACATCACTTCTTCCAGTCTTATCCATTACATGCAAAAAGACCACGAAAAAGTGGGCGATGGGCAGGCATAGGCAATATGTACCCAGGCCACCGAAGGCGAAGTAGAACAGTTACTACCATCAGAGGACGACTGTCTACATCCAACGCTCGACGATGCGTCTCGTTATTGCTGACCCGATGTTCCCACCAGACATGCACAATGCTTCTGCGACATTAGCGGTCAAGAAGGCCCTGGGCATCCTCGACAGATCTCGCAACCGTAAAGTAGAACACTGCGAACTGTGGCATTGCTCCCCCTGTCCTCGAGGGAAAGCCAGATGCCATGGGATACTATCACATCCAACGCAGGACAACGGACACCACCGACGTGCATCTGATACTAACATCAGATCTGAGCAATATTTCGGAGAAATAAACCGTTAAACGTACACAGGTCGGCCGTCCTGAACTCAAAGACGGATTCCAGGAACTGGAAGCTAGAGCACTAATAACCTAGATCTTTTGCACTCTTATCTGAAAAAAGTCAGATTTCATGGCAGTATCACAAGTAGAATATGATCTATACAACTCTTGCCATTTTTGATAAGATCTCTTCGCCAATGACAACTTCAGTTGGAATCAAGCTTCAGGGATCTTAAAAGCATTCGGTTCAGGTTTAATTAACCACAAACGATTGTCTAGGCAAATGTTTTTGTTAACCCCGTGGACGTGTTCCGCTCAGGAGACGAGTAAAACACATTGCCTCCAGACACCGTGATAACCGATCGGCTGACTGCATTTAATCGTCTGTGCATTGCTTTAGATTACAGCGACATGGAAAAATCATTTAAAGTCACTGTTTTACGGAAAATTTTCAAATCTCTGATTGGGGAATTTTGTACTTAGGTGTTTCATTAACCAGGGCGACAAAACAGCACTCTCAACTTTCGCATTTGGATATACCTAATCGAGGCTGACAATTTCCGTGGCCGAAGGCTCAATCCCTGGCTTTCTGTTATTTTCGCATCCGTTACCGCTTTCCTCGCGGCAACGACTGGTTGTTGGTTTTCTGTATTCAAGCACTGGTTTGGACAGGTCTTCAAATATCAACCTAATACCATTGGAGATTTCAACATTAACAAAAAATGTCTGTCGCATGCATTAAACGCGCCGACGATAGGAGATGAAATAGAGTCTGTCGTTATAGTCAACAACATTCGGGAAGTGGTTAAAGATCGCACATACACTTTACAACACACTGATATCCACTTACTCCTCACCTAACACCATTACCCTGCCTAGTCTGAGTTTGAGTCAAAAAACAACTTGTCGCGTTTTCCACTCAATTTCATTTTTCCATCACAAAACTCAACTCTACATGCACTTCTGGTACCATGACTCTGCTGACTGGGGTAGTTTCCATGGCTTATCAGCATGTTGGCCTTCGAGTGATCGCAACTGATATTTTGGTTTTTAATTTCACTTAGACTTCTTCAAAGTATGCATCTTTTTATTTCATCCCATATCAACCCTTGAAAACCAAGATCCCATAACTGGTTTGACCATGCCTACCATCGTGATATCTGTAATGGACGTCGTTCAGTCACTACCAAACCAGCAGACCACCTTGATTTACGAGAGATGACTTATGCCGAGATCTGACACCGAAAGTCTGGAGTCAAGAACAAGGGACGCATGTGAAATGAATCTGAGAAATGATAGCAAATCAATCGGGAACTAAAACCAACAGCATGCCAAGTGGAACAGCAAGCCAATCAGATGTGGCTGGTTCAGTTCTAATTAATAAACTTCTATCAATAGCTCTGTGGTGGTGAGACTGCGTCTAGTCAATGATCACGGCATCACAAAAGTTACTTGTCCAACATGGGTGATTATAGCCGATAACCACCGACTACAATTCCAATTGGAACTCTCAATGTGGGTGTCGTCTCAACAAAATGCCCCTTATCCGAACGAACACTAGAAGCAGGTCAAACAAGTTTTGCACTGCCACACAGGACTCCTGGCCATGTAAACCTCAAAAACGATAGATATCCTGGACTTCAGTTGCACTGTTAAATACTCCCAGATCTGTCCCCGAATGTAGCATACAATAAGGCACATAAATCCCTGAGACGTCAACTGACCAAGAGGTTGAGAAATGACCAGAAGCAGTGGTGGATAGGAAAGTGTAGGGAAATGGAAAAGGCCGCGGCTATCGGAGGTAGTCGAAATCTTTACCGACTGGGTAGGAATACTAGTCCACGAAAACCAAGAATAAGCGAATGGATTAAGGAATCGAACGATACACTGATTTACTCTGAGCAGTGCTGCCTGCTGCGTTGGCCGGCATACTCTAGAGCCGTATAGTTGGCCGACGGCCACACTGGGCTTTCCACATAGTTTTAAAGTCTTTTTACCTCCTTTATTAATGAAATAACAATGTACATCATTTTTCAGGAAGGGGGCCGCGGCCAACAGAGGGTTATCAAGTGAAGTTGACCGGCGGTGGGAAGATTCGAACCCGCGACCTTCATGTCCAAACGCCGCGACCTTAGCCGCTTGGCCACCGCCTGCAAATGAACCAATGCAGATGGATATCAGGCCTCCATCTAAAATGGAGGTGATCAAATAGATAGGTTGTCTTAAAAGGCATAAGGTAGCTGTACCAGATGGAACGTCGCCATCAGAGTTAATAAAACTTTTAAGACTAATTTGAGCAAGAGGAGAGATTCATAAAGACTGATATGAATCAGTCACTGCAACGATTTACAAGAATGGTGATAGAATCCTAAGAGAAAACCACAGAGGAATTAGCTTAGTATGCGTCACATCCAAACAGACCAGGGACATATCTCCCAGCGATTATCTAGTACTCGCAAAAGGTGTATGCGAGAGAACCAACTCGAGTTTCAATTCAATAAGGGTTGTTTTGACCACATTTTCACTTTGGGACAGATCTTAAAACATAGACACATTTAGCAAACCCACGATTTCTGTCTTTCTTGGTTTGAAAGCGGCATTCGACTCAGTCGATCGCGCAATTCTTTGGCCTTGTCTCTCATTGAAGGGTGTGCCAAGGAAATTCATTTCACTCATCCAATCTCTGCATGTGAACAGCCGAAGTCGAGTTCGAGCTTATGGCGACGTTTCACCCGAGTCCACCACGAAAGCTGGCGTTCGTCAGAATTGTCCTCTTTTACTTTTCCTTTTTAACTTTGTCATTGAAATGGTTATGATCGTGTGAGAATAGTATCACTGATATTTGCTCAGACAAGAAACTGTCTGATTTGGAATAGGCGGAAGATGCTATGCTATTGAGTGAAGATTCAAGTAAATTGCAAGTTTTTCTCGATCGTCTAAACGATAGTGAAGGTACGTTTGCTTTTCTTTTCGCATTTTCGAGCTGTAAAATGCTGTGGCGTCGACATGACATTCGATCATCAATCAAAGGTAGACTATGCACGGCTGAAGCGAGATTAGTACTGATCTACGGCTCAGAAACCGGCCCGTTGAGAGCAGAAGATACGCGAAGACTTTCAGCGTTTAGATATCACTGTGTTCGTGGTATTGGTAGAATATGGTGGAAGAATTTTGCGAGCGAGATACTGGGTCCCAGAGTTCAATAATTAGAACAGACACCAAATCAGAATAGGTTAAGGTAGTTGGGCCATGTTTTGGGCATGGTAACAGAACGCTCATCACGTCGTAGGTAATGGTTGCAGGATGGTTTGGGGTGGCCCATTGATGAAATGGGTGGAAAGTATGAAAGCTTTAACGAGTGGACTGGCAGGTGCACATGCAAGGAGTTTGCAGGTCACTTCGATTGACGATAGTGCATTTGCGATTGGAAGCCCCAAGCTCAATGATCTCTTTGAAAACAGGCAACGAGTGGATTGGCTCGAGTAACAGCATTTAGACTAGCGGGTTGGGGAACAAAAGATACCCGAAGCAATGGCTGGAGACAAGAGTTGGTATGGTTCGGTGTCGAAAACGGAAGCGTTCTTGGATTGGAAACATTTCTTCTCATGTCACACTCCCCGAAATAACCATCTCGCAGTTGATCTTCGCTTTACCAGTTAGGCAGATAACGCTGCGAGGTAGCAACCAAAACCCAAACATGTTGAGGCAAGGTTGATATCATCATGATCACTATCGTTTACTGTTAAAAGGCAAGGCAAACTCAACTGACCGCTACCCCCCCCCCGCAGAGTTTCACGTCTCTGTAAGAATAGTGAGTCAGTAAGTAAAATGGGGAGTAGACCTACACGGACGGGAAAAGAAGTTAATACTCCATTAACTACCACCCGAAACAATCTAAATGTACAAACGCACCTCTTCAAACATTCAGATTCGACAGAAAATGACAACACGATCACACCACTATTCAAGGTTCACTGTCATATCCTCTAGTGTCTCCAGCCAGCCAGCCAGCTAATTGGCGAGTATTTCGGATCCCAACCACGAAGACGTGAGACACCTACTCTACCTAAGTTCGCTGTACATTTTCTCATCCCACGTTGCCACGTCATCTGTTGACCTCCACAGGGCTTCCTCCACTCCGTGGGAGGAGCTCAAAACGGATCACGGTATGGTAGACGAGTGTTCGCCATACGCAACACGTGACCCAACCAGCGTAGTCTACTACGCTTCACACACTGAAACAAGCTATTCTCAGAAGTGGCGCCCAATACCAGATTCCTAACCTCAATATTACTCACCCGGTCACTCCATCCAATCCTAGCCATACTACGTAAACATCGGTTGTCGAAAACCTCCAATCGACGAACATCGCCCACACGCATACTCCACGTCTCGCAACCGTACAACAGAACTGAACGCACTGCGCCACAGTTCACACGAACTTTCAACTTCAGTGAAATATCAGGCCGACGCCACAAATGTTTTAATCCAGCGTAAGCTGCACGAGCCTTGGACATACGCACACTTACCTCCAATCCCGAGCTACCATCGTTGGACACGCAGCTACCAAGGTAGGCGAAACGGTCCACCATTTTTATTTCCTCTCCATCCAGTATCAAGTTCGGCGCTGCTGTCGTCCAGTCCTGTAACAGCACTTTGCACTTTGAAGGTGCAAAGCACATGCCGAACCGAGCAACCGATCTCGACAGTCTATCTAGTGCCCGTTGTGCATGGTCCGCAGACTCGAACAGGCACACGACGTCGTCTGCGTAATCTAGGTCGCATAGCTTTCCGCCATTTCCCAGTTCGACTCCTACATCCCGGAGACCTCCTAAAGCATCTTCCATCACCTCGTCCATGACGAAGTTGAACAAGAATGGAGAGATGGGACACCCTTGTCGAACGCCACTAGTCGTTTCGAATGAACTTGACAGTTCACCGTATAGCCTAACGCGAACATAGGTATGCGAGTACAATGCTCGCAATAGGTTCACAAATTTCGTTGGCATACCCTTCCGGTGGAGAGCACTGAATAGTGCTGGTCGATCCATGTAGTCGAAAGCACGTTTCAAGTCGAGGAAGACTACGATCGTAGGGCACCGGTGCGTGTGGCGCGTTTCGAGTATATGTCGGAGAGTGAATATCCGGTCGGTGCAATCCGGGCCGCTGTTCGCGGATATTACTCTCGCGAATCGGCGTCGAACGGCGCAGCATTGTCGAAGCTAACACCTCAATCACAATCGGAATTAAACTAATCCCACAATGATTGCTGCAGTCACTCCGTGTACCCTTCTTGAAGATGGGTATAATCAGTAACTCACCCCACAATAACGGGATACGTTCCTCGTTCCGAATATCAAGAAGCAAGGAGGTAAGTGATTTCATCAGCACTTCTCCACCCAAATTGAAAAGAACTTGGGGAAAGTGGTCGGAGCCGGTGGCTTTTCCCCTCTTCAGAAGCCGAATATTCGACTACACTTCCACTTCCGTTGGGGGATCAAGTGACACCTCCCAAGGATTCACAGCTCCAGACGTCGGACTAGATACGATAGCGTGTGGCCAGCTAAACTGATCCTCGAAATGTTCTGCCCAATGGTCCAGTCTTTCCTGTCTAACATGGATGAACTTTCCATTCCTATCGCACACGACTTCACTAACCGAAGTTCGCTGGTGTCGCCCACCGCTGTCGCGTATAAGTTTAAACAGTCTTTGACTGTTACCTGAAGCGGACGCCACTTCCATCTCTTCGCCTACCCTAACCCACCAGCTTTCGCAGTCATTCCTAAGGCTTATGCTCAACTGACGCTGCAACTGCCGACGCATCTTATTCATTTCCTTGCAGTTAGGCAGCTCGCGTTTTTGCACCATTAGACTCCGTGACCCTTGCCAGATCCAGCGTTTTTGATAACGCTAGATCTGGGACCGCAGGCGAAATTCGCTGCCAAATGCATCGCCTGCTTAATTTGATCCCACTGATCGTCTACATTGCTACTGGTCGCAGTTCTTAGTTCCTCGGACAGTTTCTGTTCGTAGCTGTTGCAAACAGCCGAATCAGACAAACGTTCGACAGCCAATCGGATTTGTGGCCTGCGTCGATGGCCATTCAGCTGCAGCAAAAATCGCATTCAAACTAACGCATGGTCCGATTCGATGTACGTGGTCCAGTATGATTTACAATTCTGGACAGAACCGCGCCAACGGTAGCTAACTGCGATATGGTCAATCTGACTCAAAGTACCTGTCGAGTTAGAACGCCATGTCACAGTGCGACGCGAACTGTGTCGGAAATTCGTACTAGATAGGAATAAATGATTATCTGCACAGAATTGGAGAAGTCTTTCTCCGTTGTCTGTTCGCTGTGCAAGCAAGGCGCATCGCCCACCTAAATAGGACTTCGATGCACTCAGTTTTCCAACTTGTGCATTAAAGTCACCTGCTAACACTACAATGTCAGAGCGTTTGCTCTTCCGAACAACAGTGACGAGGTCATCGTAAAACTTGTCTTTCTGCATGTCACTGCTGCAGTCTTTTGGAGCGTATGCCTAGGTAATGAATAAACTGCGCTTAATACTACCATCCTTCCGGGCACCCACTGATCCTTGCAGTCTCATGGCACACAAGCGACTGTTGACTGGGATCCAGTCTAAAAGGGCTGCTTCAGCCTTCTCACTCATGTCTATTCCTACACCACGTTGACCCACAGCTCGAGCTGCTTCGTCTCCTGAAGTGCGAAGAAAATATCTTGACGAGACGTTTCGCGCAGTCAGTTGAATTACTCTACTCGAATCCTGAATTCGTGTTTCACTCACGCAGCAGACATCAACCGAAAGTGAGTCCACTGTCAGAACCAAACACGCCTGTTGGCCAGCCTGCATTAAAGTGCGCACATTGAACGAATCCAGATGCAGAGGCTGACGAGGCTTCAGAAAATGTGAGCTGACAGACCGAAAACCACGTACTACACTACTTGACAATAAACCGTTGCGAGTATCGGGCGTGTTATCAATGGAGATACTATGGGTAGGCAGAGGGGGCAGACAGATTGGGTTGGAGACAGAAGAGACAGGTTGAATAAAAGCAAGGGCACTCTGAGCAGTAGCATACTTATCACTACCCACCTCACTTGCGCTCGATGCGATGGGCAGCGCGGTCCTGATTATCCCGCGCGACGACCCATGCAGCATGGAATTATTTGTAGGCGTGTAACTCATGGGGATTGATGAACGGGTACTTCTGGGGAGTCCAGCCGCTAAGCAGAACAACAATTAGGGTTCTCAACCAAAGCCTTTGGTTTTGACAAGAACCTGACCGCAAGGCAGCGGGGTACAGCTGAGTGGGCGCCCATCTACTTGGATCAATTAGACTTCCACTCGTTTTTACGACTGAGCTGCTAACTCGGATCAACCCCCAACTTGGAGGACCAGGGGACTACTTCGTCAGGCCTCTACCCATTGACCTTCCAGGCACGATTGGATCTTCGGCTTGAGAAAAGCCATCCTGTATAGCTCGTTGGATCGTGGAGGCACGCAAGCCGTCACACCACGTCAGGGTGTAGTTTCGTTGTGAGTGTAATCTCAGTGGACTTCTCAAAGGCCTTCGACCGGGTGGGCCATCTCTAAATATTGGGACGGTTATTAAAAATAAAATTGAATAAAACCTTCATCAACTGGGTATCGCGCTGTCTGCGCAATAAGACATTCCGAATCCGACTGAACGGGTGTCTTTCTAATAGCTCTGATGCCCCAAGCGGGGCGCAACAGGGATCCATACCAGGCCCAAGGTTGTTCACTATTTTCTTGAATAGCCGTCCTATGCAAGCAGAATCAAAAGTCCAACTATGCGCAGATGACGTGAAAGTCTGCAGTGGAGTAAGAGCCACGCTAGATGAGGAGGTACTGCAGACAAACCATGACAAACTAAACCAGTGGTTCGTCGTCAATGATCTCCCTTTCAACGCAAACTTCGTCCCCAAACAGCTCCTTTGCAGAAGATCGGACATTGGCAGCAAACGTACTTCGAGGACCTTGGTCTGTTAGCGAGCCGTGAATCTAGCACCAAAACCCAGTCCACTCGAAAACTGTGGATCCTAAGCATGCCAAACCTAGTAGATCACTGCAGCTATAACTGAAGCGATACGCAAACAAGAACGCAAGGAAGCACCACTTAACCCTTAGATAGATATACTACCACATGTTTCCTCACTCCCTGGTAGTCCGGCATGTCCAAAACATCTTTCCATCATGAACAGATATCAAAAAAATGTCATGTGAATAGGAGTTCAGTAAGGTTGAAAAGTACGGTATTCAAAAACAGTAGCGCTCACCAGGGTTTTTGAGACTTGCGTGACAATTCCTGCTCCAAGGTCAGCAAGGCTAACATCATATCCGATAATAACACCAGTCATAAGCCCCATAATACTATGACAAGTGAAATAATATGAAGTCGTACACACCTGATCTCAGCCACACGTTTCCCAGGAGCACCAAGACACCTAAAGCCTTACCAAAAAATAAAATGATAATAAAATCTTACAGGCGTTTTCGATTGATGCACCTTTGTGCGTAAGACAGAGGCGAATTACCACGTTGCAAGCAATGATGGTCACCATAGCTGCGGTTATTAGGCACACAATCGAAAGCAATATCCCACACTAAAATCTAGATTGCGAAAACTATCATCACAAACTTGCTGAAAGCAATATGGCATAGCCAGTGCCGCCACCCCCACCGTGGAATTAATTAAAGTGACGATCGCCGGGTAGAGGGAGCCAGCTGGACCAACAGACGACCTTGAGCGGATCATGTTCATGTGGTGTGGCTCGGACTAGTTCAGTTTAGTTTGCATAGAACAGTAGTGACCCTAACGGTCAATCAAGCATTCAGAGTTAACTAGGTGATATGTACAAGATTGAGCATCCACCACTGGCACTTCTGTTTCATAGATTCAGTTCGGTTCGCTGCAGAAGTCCCATATCCGCTAAAATTAGAAAGGAATAGACCTCGCGTTGCTGTTAAATGTAATGCGCCAACGTTTCGACTACCGTTGGTGGTCTTTCTCAAGGCAAGTTTTACAATCAAATGTAAAACTTCGTACTTCCTCTCATCTAGCACTGTTTTAAACCCCTTAATGCACCCAGCATTTATTACTTGTGGGGGTACCTGGTTCCAACCCGAGCAACATTCTTCCTGAAGACGCTCGCATGCATATTAAACCTGGAGCTTACCTGTTGCAACTTTGCTTAATTGCCTCGCTTTCTGTCCCCGGTAGCTTGCCTGATCATGTCGTCTGGATCTAGCCCCTTCAGATCTCCCATTATTTTGAACGCTTCGGTCATGTCACTTCTGAATTTTTGGTTCTGCAACGATAGCATATGTGCATCTTTCGGCTTTCTGGTATACGACTTTTCCTCTTTTTCTCTCGACTGTTCTAGTGGCCACTCGTTGCGCACTCTGGAGACAAGCCACATCCATTTTAAAAAACGACGTGGATGCCTGTGTGCAGCGCTGTAAACGTGTCGTGACTAGCCCCTTTCCAGAGGGTTGTAAAACTACGGTTTCCCGCAAAAGACCACGGACCGTAATCTAAAGAGCGCCCTCTAGCTCTTCGGACAGCAGTTTTGCACTTTCCGGCCCCCTTGCAGTATGCGGCCGCGACTGTCACCAGGCCCTCAGTCCGTTGGAAAGCACTTATTGGAAATTCTCTCTTTTTGGTCTCTACGGTCAGTCCTTTTGGGATGCTTGTTAGTAAGAAACTTTTACTTTCGTTTAGTGGCCTATCCCACACTCTGCCAAACCCTTGCGATCACCAGCTTCCGCGACCATCAAGTCATCCGCAAATATGAAGCCTGGTATTTCCAACTCTGCTGTGAGGTCAGTCATATAAATTAGGAATAGTAACGGTCCAAGAACTAACGCTTGTGGAACCCAGGTTTACGCCCCGATTTGCTCTGAGCTTCCTTTTATGACTATGACATAGATCTGTCACTGAGGGCGTTCGAGACCCAAATTAATATCGAGCCTCCGATTATAAAAGCCCGGATTTTTGCATGATCATTCGATGACTTGCGGAAACAAAGGCCTTGCTACGATCTATGTACCACACTTCCACAACCTTGCCCCATTCAGTCACCTAACCTAATCTAGAAAGTCTAGGAGGTTATAGTGGCACGTTATCCTCTTTAAGAATCCATGCTGCCCTCTAAACGAAAGTGAATTATTCATCAAGTACTTGTTTACCTCCTCATTAGTCTCTTAAGAAACGTGTAAAGATTGCGCATAAAGCCCACAGCTCGGCGGTTTTCGACTTCTTTGCCATGCCCGCCCTTGTTGGTACTTACCGATGTTGCTACCTTCTGGTCAAATGGTAATCTAACTTGGCTTATGAACACCTGAAAGGGAGTAAAAACAAGCCCACTCAGTAAAAGGCCAGAGATTTATTGGTGAGCCGGGTGAAGCCCACCCATTTTCTCGAATTTGCTTGGGTTTATCCCTTCCGGCACCCAGAGTATAAGCCGCGATTAGGCTATCCTGGTCATGGAAAATGGATCGTCGGCCGCCATTTCCTGACCCCTATCCCAAGGGTAAACATTTGCGACTTTTTGCCGAAGACGTTGGCTTCACTGCTGTCTTGATGCACCTCTACTGCAACATCACAATGTCTGATGTCCTCCTTCGATTTTGCGTCCTGATAGTAACTTTCGGGTTTTTATAATTTTTTGACGTCGTTCAATCGATTCTCTTTGTAGCTTTATCATATGGTTGCGCTGATGCACATAAACAAACCGCACTTGCAATAGCTGCTGCCTTAATATTACGCTATTTCTTTGATTCTTCTTGGATAGCCAGTGGCATTTGTTCAGACGTACGCAGAGTGGATTTACATTTTCATTCTCCATTCGCTGTTATTTAATGCTTGTGTGTTGGTGCACACATTTTGTCCTACTGTTCATTTATTTTTCGTTTTCACCTTTGGTCCTACCTTAGCCCATGCTTCTATTAAACCGGGAAACGCATGTATTATAGTTATTATTAATCGCGTAGAGCCTGTTGTTTTGCAGGGACTTGTGTTTCTTCCGGATTTTCTTTTTTTATTGATAGCCTTGCCGCCGCGTTCTACCGGCCAGGTTTAATATTCTGCCTTAGTCGCCTTATTGAAAGGCGATAATCGCCCAGATCATGGACGGTTTTCTTAATCTTCCCCCATGTCACTCTCGCCTAACCATTCTCGTCGCTAATAACCCGGCCTGGTAGATCTGCTCTGGCATTCAGTTTTGCTTTGTACCGAGATTCTCATGCAGTTTTTCATCGATATTGTCTTTCCTAGGTCGGAATGTGAAACTGGTCATTCCATAATCAGACTTACATAGTGGTTTGCTGCAAGATGAGGTCTGGGCATCACTTTCATACTTTATATCAACAACTAGACGGAAGACGATTGTTGGCTTCAAGTGAAACTTGGGATTTCCTTCTTAAGTTGAGTTAGGAACATCTCCCCCAGCATATCTTCCTCAGCCCTGGGTTGGCAGATGCCTTTGCGAGATTCAGTCCATGGACGATTATAGTCCCCAGCTGCCAACGACGCATTTAGTTCCATGGGTAATTTTGCTAGTGTCTGTGTCAGGTGTCGATCCTCTGACTCGATGATGCTCGGATATTTGGAGAAGCATGAAACAGCTACTCGTTTATTCGGGAGCGGGTCTCCGAATTTGCGGTGCTCACATTTATTTCTGATTCTTCACGTACTGGACCCTCTTTTATTATTAGGGTATTCCAGCCCAATATTATTGAACTTTTAATGCATAGCTGAGAAAAACACCAAAATACCTTTTGCATCAGAAGTCACGATATCACTGCCGCATAACTGAATTTGTTTCTTTATCTTAGGCGCGATTTTGCTTGAAGTTTAATTTACTTGCACCCACTGCGCGAATTTACCACTCCCCATTTTGAGTTTCTGGTGAACTACGTAATTATTCCTATATAGTGGCGTTGGCTCTCGTTTTGAGTCTTTGCGATCGCATTTTTGAGGTTTGTTTTTGCTCCTATGTCGATTAACTCCATGATCCAGTATCGTAAACCTGATGAATCAAATGTTTTCTATTTTGAGATTTGACCTTGACTTCGCATTGCAAAAAGGCTGCTTGCACCGCCGCCAGAACGCGGCCTGCAAAAGTAGATCATGGTCACCCGAAGAGCAAACGTTATGGCCGAAAGTTTCTATACGCGCAAGATAACCCCTTCCTGACCCAGTCGCAAAACCCAAAGTATGTTTTCTGCTGGTTATGGTTAATACACTATGTTTCCTATAAAACACAACGGTGAGCGCTTGCACGGATTTTGCTCACACTATCAACATTTAATGAAATCATAATATCTCCCACTCCAATCATATTGTGTTCATTTCGTGAGCCGTTAAATTCACTGTCACTTGTGCATCATTGTTGCGTGCCATCGGTTCTTTCTCGAGTACATTCATTCTCCTCCACCATCGGGCAGTAGCGTTCTGGCACTAACTGACATATTGTTCCGGCCGTTAACTTATTTCTGTGGGAAAATCTTCTACTCCCTATCATCACCTGTTTTAACACCGGCTCTAGGAGTGATTCCTGTATAAGAACTCTTCTCCAAACTGATTTATCAATCACGCTTTCACAGGCGCAAAAGCGCATTTTGACTGATTCTTGAATCTTGCTGCCTTGGGCGATTTTTGCAATTCTTGCATCTGACCGTTGCTCATTTGCGCATTCGAACAAACTTCTCATTGCCATGTTACGTTGTTTAGCACAAATGTTCATATCTCCTGGAAAGCGTGTTATTATACCCGTAATACTTATTTTAGCTCCTTGTCTTTTTTAGTATCCTCTCAGCCTCCCTGCTATAAATTGCTTGCCCTCGGAAATTTCTGTACCATCTTTGCATCCACTAAGAAATGCGGGAATTAGTCCCTGAAGTAGTTAGTGCGAACCCTACCGTACTTGACATGGTTTAGCACTGCATAGAACATTTTGCTAATATCATTCTCAGCACAACGTGGTTTCTTGTCGATTTAATGTTATTCGTTAAGGGAAGCAAATTTCTGGTACCCTGAGTAGTCTGTTCGCAAAAAATTGGAGGTGCATCCAGCAGCCAGTGTGTTATCTGGTCTATGCTGAAAGCGAGGTATAGTTAGGGCGCTTCAATGAGGCATGGGCACCCTCCGCCGTGCAATATATCGAGCATACCTGGTTGGCGCAAGCAAATCACGTTCATTTAGAGAACACATTTGGAGGTCGGATTTTCGTGCTGTTCGTCGTTGAGTGATGTTTTTTCTAGTGAAGCTAGGTGTAAGGAAAGACTCGAGGATAACAGCTGCAGATGAATAGGTAGGCGCTTGCGTCTTATTCTCCTGTCACAATGCTAAACATTGCCTCCCCATGCAGCTTTGCCAATCACGCCGAGCAAAAAAATGTGCACCATGAAAACAAACGTTTTTTGTGCCGTCAGTGCCGACAAAAGCGAGTAGTCAGTTGGAAGAATCCCAATTAATCTCCCCGGCGTGTACAGGGGTTAGCGTCCCAAGTGTTCGTAACATCTTTCCAACAGCGGCTGCTCTCTTGCCGTCACGTATACAATATCGCCTTGAAGCATCCGGTGAACGGGCGCATCCCACCAGTTAGTCCTTACCGGTTAGATCAATCTGCATGTTTGCTGGATCGGAAGATATCCAACCAATTTTAAACCACCAGCCGCTCTGGTAAGAAGCTGCGAAACTCGGCGGATACATGTAAGGCTTCGGAAGTGGCTCAATAATTCAGGGAGCGAGTAACATGCAGAGATATTGGCGCAACTAATTTGAATAGGTAAGGCAATGTTCCCAGGAAAAAATAACGAGACTACTCCCAAAGACCATGACCCGGAATCAATGACAGCACATGTAATCCAGGACCAGGTACAATATGTTACGTCATCATGCACTCACTGCAATTTGACCCGGTGTCAGAGGAGACCGTGCGATTCCAAAACGTTAGGAACTATTAATGCCAGGAAGTAGGCCCGAACACCATAATAATAATAATAATAATAATAATAATAATAATGTGTAGATTTCACGACATCCGAGCGGCATGCGTAAAGCGGGAAAAAAATTGCCCAAAGATGGCGCACTGGACACGCGGTAAACAAAAATCCGTTTGTGAAGATGCAGTGTGTCTCTGTTCTCATGAACACAACTTACAATGTCATAGGCTAAACACGAGTTTTTTAGCTTTTAAACCAGAGTTAGATAATCCTTCGCGGAAACTTTCTGGGGCTTACCATGAGTCGCGCACTGCGAATCAATCCATGTTAAAATGCATCAAAGATACTTATCGCGGGGGCAAAATTTGGATGGGAAACAATGTTTGCGTTTTCATATGGCCGGGTTCTTCAAAAGCAAGAGGGTTATATGGTGAAAATGAAGATCAATAGGATTAGATAACGGGATGGAGGTGAGTCACAACCAAACTGACTATCATATGAGGTGGATGTAGACTGTTGATGAACAACATTGAACAGTCGAAATTATGCCTAGGATGAAACAGCGTGAAACTTTGAAGGTTGCATCAAACTGTTTACGGGATGAAATTATACGAAGAATTGTGAACGGAGAGACAATGGAGTTCACAGGAGTGGCCACCGGGCATATGCTGCTGGGAGCGGACTGTGATGCGCGGCGGGAAGTAAACTGGTGCTTGTAATAATTATAATCCATCTTTAAGTAAACCTGCCCTGAATGAATTCTGTGTTGTCCTTGTTTAGTATCGGAGATTTTGGTGTTTCGTTGCGGCAAGGGTCTGGATTTTCGAGGATTGCGCGGCATTTCGGTAGTGTTAGTAACTGTTTTGGTCACTCGTAGTGGTCAATCTGAAATGAGGCAAACGGGCCCGTCATTTATGTCGCTTTGTTTGTCTCAGGGTTACGCTGCCCGGTACTATAGCGTCAGACCTGGATAGCAGCTTCTTAACAGGGATAGGCAACCGGCTCAAAGGATGGAGTTGAGCTTTTGACCTGGGTTCGCGTTGCATATGTGGTCACTGGCAAGCCTAAAGACAAGCCGGAGAGAGAGAAGGCAGTCTGGAATTCGCTCCACCCGGCGTTAGCGTGAGTAAATAAAAAAAATGAAAACAGCGATAACAGTCAGTTTCTTACGAAGATTACAGGGACCAGACGACTGTCTTGAAATGCGCAGGAGGTAGTTTTCCGTTGGCGGAACGTGTGCAACGAACGCGGTGTTCTTCCTCCCTATAGGGTATATGTCACAGTCACTCCTAGGCTGTATGATCTTTATTTGAAATGCGTCCCTCTTTCATCTTCTGACATCTTCGCAGATGCAGATTACAGTGGCCCGATTGGACGCCTAGCGCAATGGTTAGGGAATAAAGTCACCATTTGTTCTGTTTGTGGAACTCGTCTGGTCTACGAGCCCGGTGTACATGCTGCAGGGAATCAATTATAACTGATCATGTGATCTACTGCCGATGTTTACTACTTCCAACTGCCAGGAGAGTGTGTAACTGAATGGGTTACGGATGACAGCGTGGGCTGGATGCTAGGACAGGATTCACCACGAGAAGTCATAGAGAGGAAAGAAGGGAGGGGCATAAGAATATCGGGATCAGTAATGTGTTTTACCAAGACGATGGTTACTTGTGCCACACAGTAGTTTCAGTAAGCTTGCATGAATAATTAAGAGAGAAAAACGACGGCAGTTGTTATGGGCGTTAGCATACATACCGGTAAGGAGGGGCATGTTGAAAAAAAGAGGGGTGGGTGGTGAAGCATAAGCGGACAGTCTAATGCGCCGCTTTTCAGACCGTCCAACGAAGCAGCCAAACGCTTATCTACCCAACAAGGGCGGTGTGAGACTTCCCCTATCGCAGAGTTGGTTCTGGGCTGATGGCATGCATATCCTTTGTAGAAGGTGGCCCCTCCCTTCGCAGCCCGAGTGTGCTTTGGTTGCTGGATCAACCTGATTCGGCCGAGACTTTTTTTCTAACAAAGGAATGGTTGAGCCCATATAGGTACTTTCCATAGTTCCTCCGCCTGACCTTAATTTTCCGCGTTATTTTTTTAGCAACTGCTGCGGGTAGCCTGTTTTCCCCACATTTGGAGATGCTGAAGCAAACCTGTCGCAGTCAGTTGGGTTTTCGCATACACCGGCTGAAGTAAACAAAAGTGGACATAAGCAGTCACACGGAGAATGGTGGTTTGTGCCGTAAAACACAGGCCTGTACTTATGGCTCCTTGATCCTCAACGCCGTGTTTTGCTTTCATTAACGAGTGCTGCTTGAAACTTACTAATGTGGACTTGTGTGTTGCGTAGATGAAACAAATTGTCTGTGTGACGTGGACAGATTTTTACATGAAATTAGGCTGGGTACTTATAGGAAAAGAGTCTACTTGATTCTAGGTAGCAGGTTACTGGTGGTCGAAATGAGTGGGTGGGAGTAGTAAAGGGAACCTCGAACGTTTTCTCTCATGAAATGTCTACAAAGAGTGAAACTAGTTCCGGTAATACCCAGCAAAAAGACAGGATTCTTGTGTTATCAGACTAAATAAACGGCAAAGTAATCTATGGGGAAAGGAACCAGGGGTAAGAAGACCGATATAAAAAGGGTTGTCGCGCTTATAGCTGCCATAGAATCCAACATCCCTCTTCTATCATGGACCTTAATATTATTTAGTATTGTTGGCTGAGGTCCAAGGTTTGTAGAATTTACTATAGTAGCTGATAAAATCATCAACCAACTTCGCACGTATGAGAATCTCAGAGATAAGGGTCGTATATACGAATGAGGGTTTGAACAGTCGGTTGTTTGCGGACTTCGTTTTTGAAAGCGATGCTAGACGATGATAGGAGACGCAACTGTCAGGGCAATGAATTCCACAACGGACAATATTTCACAGTAAAAAGTTCGCTTTAGTGCTAGTTCTCGTAATGTCAGTTGTGACGACGAGCCTTGTGCTTCGAAGGGAGGAGGCAGTTTAATTTCTGAACTGAGGGGCTGAAATGCAACTGTTATCATTGATGAGACTATTAAAAAATATTAAGCATGCTTTCGCGCGCCGAAGCCATATAGGCTCAAGATTCAGCATTGAACGTCGTTACTTTTAACTTAGGTTTGACGGAATGCCCACTAGCCTCTTCATAAATGCACGCTGAACGCTGGAGATTGTAAGTCTGTCGGGCTGTCTCATGCTGGAGCAAATTAGAAAATGTGCTCTACAATGGGGCGGTCGTGTGTTTTGAAGAGGTTTGATTCACTCTCGTTCAGCTTAAAAGTCCTATGTAGCAACCAAAATATTTTATTTGCTTTCGCAACTTCAGTAACTGTGCCTCGAAAGGCCGAGGCCGAAGGAGCAGCTTAAACCCAAGTCACGAAACTTGTTGCTAATGGGGATGAGTCAACTACCAATTTTAAGGACCTCTATGGATAAGGTGCACTTATAGCACAGGGCGTACCAATTTTTGGCTGAGAACATCATCCGCCATTTGATTACCTAAGTGTTCAGGGAAATTAGGTCTTGGGTTATTTCTGCGACAGTAGAGCCTAGAGCCTAAGGCTGAAAGGTGTAAACGATTCTGATGTCATTGGTAAATAAAAAGGGAACACCGCTCCATACAGCGTTGAAGACATCATTTACGAGCAAAAGAAAAGGCAGGAGGCCTAACACATTCCCTTGAATTACACCAATAGTTACTGGTCTGGGAGGTGAAACAATTTATTTTTTACTCCCCGATTTCTGGATGAAAGATGTGACGCAAAACACGATAGTATAAGGTCGGTGATCCCATAGGATTTGATCTTTTTTATCAATCTACGATGGGATACTCTGTCGAGAACATTTTCATATCCGAATGGACTACTATCGCCGACTTCCTGGCATCCGTTGTGATTGTGTCTGGGCCATCGGTCACGCAAGTAGCGCAAGATTTCTTTTGAGGCAAACGATATTGACTAGTGTTGACAAGTTTGTGGTCAGCAAGATATGTGGTGAGCTGCTTTTTAATCAAGCGCTCCATGATTCTAGAGGCAATCGAAATATGGTTGATCGGTCTATATTTGGCTGGGTCAAGTCCTGTGCTATTCTTATGTATGGTAATTATGACAGACGTTATCGATCGGGAGGGAAAGGTACCACATTGGACAACGAGGCTGAATATTTTTGTCAGCAATATTGAAATGTCTCATCCACTTAGTTTAAAGATGGTTGTTGGTAGCGAATCTGGTCCAGGGTGATAACTGACCTTCGTTTTTTTCCAGTAACGAAGCTATCTCTTTTGGTAAGAGAGGAACTGCTGAGAATGCTTCCGAGGTCAGGCATGGCAGATACGGGGTTGGAAGATTGATATCAGTCGTTAGGGATGAGGCAAACAATCTTTCAAATGCCTCAACGATTTCTTGGGGTTGTCTAGATAAGTGTTATTGTAGGTGAGGTGGTGAATAGAAGTAGCCGACAAACTGGTGTCGTTTACCCTTGATTTAAGTTGTGCCAGAGTTGCTTGCGGGGGGTTTGATTTAAAGCACGTAGTTCTTAAATTTGACTGCGGGAGTCAATCATCGTTTCTAATTATATTCATAGGCGATTTGGTAGCAGAAACAAAGAAAGTCCCTGGTTCTAAGAAAGCTTTTCTGAAGTTTGGCGATTTGTAACTTAATTGGTCAAGGCTGTTCTTTTTTGTGGGCATTAATTGAGTCCGTGCCGGCGTGATAATGTCAAGTGATTTGCGCAGAAGTGAATAAAGTTTTCCAGTTGCCATTTGCACCTCACTTCCTAGGAAGAAGGAGTCCCAATTACAACTGCGCAGCAAAGTTGTCTGGCGACCCGAGTTTGCTCTAAAATAGGGCCTAGCGGTTGGAGATGGCATGTTACTATAGAAGGATAGTATAAATTTGCAGCCGACAAGCAGATAATCGCATCCAGGGAAGCTAATTTCAATGGATATGCGAACGTGCGTTAATCCAGTCGCAAAGATAAGGTCTAGGATGTTTCTATTTCTAGTCGGGTCGGGTATGTGTTGTATCCATTCCCCCTGGTGAATGTAACAAGGGGGGCAAGGAGTTAGGAACAGCGAAAGTTGACCAGCAAATGCCTGAAGTGTTGAAATCTCTCGCTGCGATTTTGGGACCTGTTAAGTTGAGAGAGTAGTTAATTGCGTCATTTAAAAGTAGAAAGTCGTTCCGACAGGGGTCTGGCGGGTGTAACACGCATCTAGTCAGGCAGTTTTCTCTAGTATTGTTAGCCTTGAGCCACAAGGTATCCAAAATGCAATTTAACTAAGAATTTTGGCATAATGAGTCTCATATTGAATTTCATACATACACAAGGCAGCCGCCCCCACGTTGTGGTAGGCGACATTTTCTGAATGACTGATATCCAGGAATGACAACTGCATCTTCCGCGGTGTCATCATGCATCCAAGTGTCGTTGATTAGAGGAAGTCGTAATTTAAGGAGAGTGCTAAAAGAGGAAGAAATCGCATTTTTCAATGGAGAACGGGGTTTTAGTAGGAAAGGCGACAAATGGGGGATCACTTTGACATTGAGGCGATTTTCTGACTGGTTTTGCTTCTCATCTATAATCTACCTTATTTGGGAGGCCATTGCACGCGCACCACTTTCACATCGACCGTTTTTTGTTATATAAAGACGACAGTTTACAATAAGGGGATGACCAGCCGCCTTAAGCATAACGTGACAAATCTGACGGGTCGGTGCATTACAAAAACAGCAGCAGCTTTTCAAGAGGTTCAGGACAGCCATCGTTTGAAAGGAAACACGTTATTCGGATCCAACGGGCTATAATATGCCAGTTGACAGGCCTTCGTACATAGGCAAATGGTCTGCGGAAGTTCCGATCCACACCTATGTCAATGAATAGAAAAATTATTACGAAACACAATTGCGCATTATGCAGCCTTGTTTGATACCAGAAAAGTGTGAAGAGCGATCACGAAACAGCGCGAACAAGGAGAATCACATGTTCCCTGTTTGCACAGAATTGGGATATTATCAGTTAACGTACACTTTCAAGTGGGTAGTAAACAGATACCATAGTCAGGAAAATTATTTAGGCGTCTCCATACACATTGTACGACCATACAACAAGAGACAATGATTAAAGTGAAAGATTAAAGTCTAAGATCGAAGCAATGACCAGCGAATCAGCACACAATGTATGACCAGTCGCATTACTGCGCAAAGGAACACCAGAGAAGGTCGACATTGCAGAACCGAATGTCCCGACGCGATCTCGCATTATCTCTGCTTGTCCTTATCCGTTGTGGCCACTTTTGCGTCACTCTTACTCGGCTCGGTATGATTGTAATACTGGCAACCCTGACACTTGACCGGCACAACGAGAAGACATTCAGAAGTGGTGGAAGATTGCGCATATTTTTACCAGGAGCGTGCGAGCAAAGCGTGCGTGAGCAACGCTCAGGTGGTGACCGCGGCGGGCGGTCAACGTTTGAGTAAACAAGCGGCCGGGAGGAACAAACCCATGGTCCGCTGCAGGGGCCGTCTCTTGGAGGGCAGTTGGAGAATGGCTTCGATTGGAACTATACAGAACAAGCCGGAAGCCGGCGACGGCTTGGTATCGCTCGCCGTTGGGAAAAAGGCAGCACCTTTGTTGGTCCAGTGGGTTATTTGGGAGCTGATTGTGCGTCAGCCCAGCTGCACCCGCACATCGTTGCGCCCGAGCTGCTCGCCCGATGTGCGCCGGACAAAGCGGCGGATCTGACCGCGTCCCACGTCTATGAGTCTCACCTCTGTTCAGATTCTTCGCCGGTTGGGGGTGATTACGAGCATTTAACCTCTGGTTCTCTTCGTCCTCTGGTTGCGGACATTGATGTCGACCCATGCGAAAGGGTGGTTATCTATCCGGAGTCACTGAAGCCGCCTCGGTCGCAGGGGTTATTCTGAGAGAGGGTAAAATGAAAAGAAACTAGTGTGTGCACCGTTGGATGTTCCAGTTGGTGGCAAGCACCTCACAGCGGTCGGTGCTTCCCTTGCCGGTGTGACACGGGGGCTACATGCCCATCGGCGCGTAAATTATCGCAACATGCGCGACACCCTTTTAAGTATTGATGTGCACTTACAGCCGGACTGTATTCAACCATCTGATGTCAATATAGTAAAAAAGTCAGAAAAATGAACGGATTCCTTTATCTTGTGGCCACTTACGTCTGCTTTCGCATATCGGTAACTTTTTGGTGGCGATTTGGTGGCACTGCTGGACTGTCGCCCCAACAGAAGTCCCCGTGGGCAGCGCTGGTAGCTGCTGGACTCGATCAGGATAGTTAGACTCATGAGATAAGAGAAGCCCCTCGTGCAAGCCCGCATTTCTTGAGAAAAGTGGCATGGTTTGATGCAATCGATAGACACCTTGTTCGTGTCGCGACGAACAAACCGTCAAAAATAAGCGTTTTAGGACGCTGTCCTAACTCGAGAAACGGACCGACAATTTAAAAATACGATCGTGGTTGCAAAATGTTGGCGGTCGGACGCCGTCAATGCTCAAGGAAACGTTAAGAATCTGGAAGCTTCAACGCAAAAGGGTTGGAAATGAAACAGACAACCGAAGATCCATTTGTCCGCGATAGATTGGACGTGGGCGCATCGCGCATGAATTTAATGCGAGAGTCGTTTGCAGCACAGGTCACCGTAATTGAAGTTTGCGATGGAGGTCTGACGGAGCACCAAGCAAACTCCGAGAGGAAGTAAACTGTGCAACTCAACACAAGCTTATTTGATGTCCTGTGTATTTGTTCTTTAGCTGAACTACGGAGGCTCAAAATAGCTAAAACGGCAGTAGTTCGCATCCCAAAGCGGGTTGGAAAACCCCGCTCGCAAGAAAGCAACGTTTAGCTGCCGGTGGTAGATATCTTTCCACCAACCTACTATAGCTTGCGCGGGTAGGCGGTTGTTCTAATGCGCATTATGGCACAAGGTGTTTTAAATCAGACTGAAATACACATACCAGGCAAAAAAACCTGAAAAGGAGGTGAGCCAATGGTCTTTGTTCACCATAGCGAGACAAACAAAAATGAATATATTACTACAGACTTTTTGGCTTTCTGACATTTAGGAGACAATCGCTGGGACACTGGTGGAACAATATGGTGTTACACGTTTTAGCGCTGGACCACAGGAAACGTTGGGTCACTATCCTCACCAAAGCAGCCATATCCGGTGGGCGAGATTGGTCGTAAACGCCAGAAAATAGTAGGATATAAACGACTGGGCTTGTGACAACCACCGGCCTTGGACGACCTTGCAAGACGATACGTCCGCAACGAAAATTGTATTCTGACGCTGTGATAGCGTAAGACCAGCAAAGGTTGAAGAAGCCATCTCGTGAGTGAGAAAAGCTCTGTTCGAAAAATATTCGGGATCCAGGCGATTGCGTGACTGAGCAATTGGCCTCCAGAAGTTGGCATGTTCGGTTGTTAGAGACAAGCGCAGGACTGGTGTAGGGCGAGAAAGTGCGTCAAGCGGCGCGAGTATATGTGACCCTGAGAGGACAACTGTCGCCCAATAACGGGTCCAACGGTGAGCTGCAAAACAAAATCTAAGTGGCGGATCTCGCTTGGCGCGTAGGAATCAGTGGACGCGAATGCTGCCGGATTTGTTGATCTAGTCGAACATCTTGAATGGGGGCGATATTCTGAAAGGAAGGACGGTTAGTCGAAGAATAGTACGGACAGCTAAGGTAAAAGAAAGAGAGCGAGCAAATTTCCAGTGCCGAAACGTAGCTGCTAATCTAGAATTCTGCTTGCTTCAGCCGCTTGGAAAGGAGTGCGAAAGGCCTCCAAAAATCGTCCAGGTGTAATTGTAAAATGAAACGCTCCGAACTGCAGCGTTGAAGGCGTCGGTTATCAGAGATAATGGATTGACTGGCAGAGGGTCGGGAAAATGTGGGTGAAGCGCGACTTTGTGAACTAAGCCGTCTTATAAATGGAAAATTATGACAGCTTTGTTTGCAGAGCCTCGAGGAATGCAAAACTATTA
>LUCM01002850.1:137767-188014 GCA_008360955.1 Fasciolopsis buskii | reverse complement strand
TGCAATTAAACACGAAACGACTCGCTGTCCGCTACTTGCAAACAGTCCCAGGAAACTATTTCTACTTTTTGCTTTTCACTGGCATACTTGTAATTCCCCTATTGCTTTGCAGCATCTCATTTAACCTTCCAGTGAGCCCCTGAAAAACTCAATATTGCTCCCACCATCTTATCCCATTCCACTTCTACCATCTACGTTTCCTGTGCATCATCCTTGTAAAAATTTGATCTTGCCATGCGCATGCCTCTGGCAAATCGAGAAATATACAGTATTATTATTATTAAACACGAGAGTCGGAACAACCTTTTATTGTTAAATATTCTTTCTTGCTGAATTCACTACCTCAACAGCTGCGTCTCCTACCGTCGTCTGCAATCATTTTCAAACACGAAGTCCGAAGATTGCTTACCGTGCCAACCTTTACTCACAATTACAACCCCTGTTTCTCCGAGAATTGTGCGCAAGAATTCGGGTTGAGTTATGGTCTCCGCAACTTAGATTTTAGTTGCCAACGTGACATGATATTGTAGTTTGCGATGAGCGAAGGATGCCAGATTTTAAGGAAGGTGTTGTCCCCATAAATTTGTTTGACTGATCTTGTCATCCAAGGTTTCTTTCCTCACAGAATTATCTGCTATTTGCTTGCTCTGATAGCAAAGGAAATCTAAACTTCATGCCGAGTATCACCGGAAGTACTTTCTGCTTTCATACGCTTTTCAGCTAGGGACAAATTCGAGGTTTTCTTCATTCTTCTCACGTGCCCATCTTCATCCTCAATCACCTGCTTATTGGAAACTGGTAAACTCTTTACCCCCTGAGCATCCAACTTAGCTTCATAAAAAATTGCCCAAATCACAACCTGATTTGCTTACGTAACAAGCTGCTCAACATTAGCTGGTTTCAAGTGCCACTGGTTATTAAAAAAAGGTGCAGCGATGAGGACGACGGATCCATACCTAAAGGTCTGTGCTCTGCAGCACAAGCCACCATACTCTATGCGCCTGCTTATCCACAGTTTTGTTTTCCTCAGTCCGTACTTGCGAGACCCCAAATGGCTGCTAAAAGTTTAATTCAGCATCTCAGAACGTGGTGAGTACAGATCATCCTCAGCAGTTGCAAACAAATATAACACAAAAAATTAGGGCCAGGCGGAGGAGTTATGGATGCAGCTATATGGGCTCGAAAATTACTGTGTTAGGAAGAAAAAGGTTCTATGGAGCTCAAATTGAACCCGGCAACAGTAGGAAATTCTGGCTGCAAAGATGTGGGCCATCATTTACAATGGATACGTGAACCACCAGCACAGAACTGATCTTGCAAAGGGGGAAAACCAACATTGTCCTTGTTCCGTAGGTACGTGTCTGGCCGATTTGTTGGACGATATGGAGAAGTGGGGCATCGGAATGTCCATTTCGAAAGGCACGGCCTCCTGGAGTGAAATATAATCTTTGATTTCCGAGTGAAATTTAGTCAATCCCTAGTTCATCCATCTTTGTAGTTCGATCATTATTTGTATCCGCGGCAGTCATTCTCTGTCCGTCCTATTAAATACAGAACCATTCTCCTTACTCATAACGTAGACGATCCTACCAAATACCGGTTCATTCTGTTTACTCATAGCGCAGACGATCAGCACACTAGATTAGCCGGCCCACCTTATTAAATAGATTTATGTATGTATATGAAAAAGAAAACCCGGATACCTCAGCCGCCGTCAATATATTGTGAGTTGCAATATGCTCCCCAGTATCTTCCCTCTCTGAGCTTTTCGTACGATTGATCGCATCTTAATCTACAGCTGGCAGCTAGGCCAGACCGCCGTCCGTCTTTTTTCTCTCTTCCAGGCCTTAGAGTCTTGTTTGGATGGAAACACACCCCAGGCTCTGGCGATTATCCGATCCTGGAAAGACGATGTCCTCCTTAACATATTTAAATCCCCTCCTCCAGACCAGGGGCACGCCGCCGTTACCACAATAGTGTGCGGCGCGGTCATGTCCACCGCTTTGGCCGGCGCACATCGGGCAGCCAGGTTGGCTGCAGCGGTATGCGGGTGCAACTAGATTGGCGGATTACACCTCCTGCATTCACCCTCAAACTGTGTTTTCGGGTTGGGTGGCCAGCACTCGGTCAACCCCGCCCACTAGCACTATTGTGGTAAAAAGCGCTCTAGCATTTATGTTCACGTGCACCACTTTGTATTCGCTTCCTCATGCCCCTTTCCAAAATTCTTCTGCCAAAATCACACAAAACGGGCGGACGTAGGAACAGCATTTTTATTGGCATCTGATATTAACTGACGTTCACAATGCATCTTGACATCCGAAAACAGCTGAGGGCCTTCATTTTTCATCAACCTCTTTTCCAGTCTGCGGAATTTGGCAATAGACCGATGTTCCAGGTAACAGTTGTCCACAGGAGTCCACGAGACGTCACCTCATTTGACTCCGGTTTTCCTTCGTCTTTTCCATCGTCACCATCATCAGGATGAAATTCGTGAACTCAAAATTGTTCGAAGCGAACCTCATGTATCAGTCTTACGATCGCTTAATTCCCATTCCGTGTCGCCACCCTACTTGCTCCAAAGACTGAGGTTTCAGATTTTTTGCATTTTATGCTGCCTCATATGATATCCAGTCTGGTTTTCACTCATCTACTTGCGTTATCACATCCATATTGATCCTCATCTCCACAATATACCTCTCTTGATTTTCGAGGATCCCGGCCAACAGGCGGCGTCACCCTTTGCCTTCTAGCCATATTTTGCGCCCGCGATAAGCACCTTCGACGCATTCAAACATAGCATTACTCGCAGTGTGGGAAGGGTAATCAGTCACAGAAAAATCTTTGCGAATATCTATCTAGCCTCGACTTCAAACTTCAAACATCCTGCCCCGCAAATCACATTGCCTGTTATGATCTTGTGAGTGGAACCACATTTCATTTTATGTTTGGTTTCTGTTTTTCGTGTCTGAACAGTGCCTCCTTTGGACAATTTTGTTCTTGCCTTGCGCATGACTCTCGTAAATTGAGAAATATAAATTATTATTATTACTTATACTCCGCCACCCATCCCTCTGTTTTTAGCTGGCTCCTGTCCTCCAAACCGCAACTGGTATGTATCATGAAGTCTAGAACCACTGCCATCGTTCTCTTTTCTTATTTAATCCAGCAAGCTAATTGAAACTGCTATGTGGTGCAAATCGCCATCGCCCTTCTCAAATAAAAATTACTGATCTTAAAATTCTCATGCTCCTCCCTGCCCACCTCTTTTTTACTCACCGCGGCAACTCCTATCCCAGCTTATGGACCACCCTAAAGTTTGCGACCCACTTTAGCAGTATTCTTTCTTGGCAATTTAAAGTGGCAAAATTCGGTGGTCGTTTGCACATGATCTGTTATAACCGATACTCCGTCGCATATGCAGCAGGCCAGTAAACCAAACAAGCTTAACAAATAATGCAAACAATTACTTTAATTCCTTAACCACTCTGCTGGTCATCCTTTCAGACTGGTATAATCGGCGCCTGCGGAAGAACACTTAACAAATGAGGGTCATGCATCATAGGACTGACTGAGGCATGCATCTTGTATGCAGTAAGCAGCAGGAAAGCCCGCAGAAGTCGTCTATGTCACCAAAAGACTTAGTCCTTCTTCCCACTGCAAGATGGTGATCTGTACGCTGAGAGCACTATTGAGAAACCGACTGTTACCACTTTTTTCTTCTTGTTTGCTCGGTATAACACTAGCTAGAACAAATTCTTTTCTGTTTCTTCTCCAGGCGCGCCAAAGATCACACGTCCTATTACCAGCCAGTGGGATGTGCGGGTGCAACACGGACCGTGACAGTGACAACCCTTCTTTTAGCCTGTGCGCTAGCTATTTATCCCTTCTAGGATATGATGCTCCGGTACCGGTCCGTTCCACCCAAAGTCAACTTAAACAAGACTACCGACCGCCTTGGGCTCTCCCACTCAGATGAGCCACAACGGTCTGTGAAAGCACCGCTATTACTATCACCGGAGTGGCCTGCAACCGCAATCATCTTCTCGAAGCTTACTGCCAACCAACGCCAAACCTCCGACACAAAATTGACGACATGGAGCTCATTCAGGGCAAGTGGATTTAAAGGTTTTTGCTTCCTACACTAAATCGTTTTCTTACCCGTTACACCTCATATCCCGGTTCCTTCCTAGGCGCGCCTTAGTTCAGTGAGCATCTTTGCGAGCTCCATTGTCTTTTCACCTACTATTCTTCCTGAAATTTTATCCTATCTGTAGTCTGGCGCTGTTGTACGTTTCTCTCTGCTTCATCTTCGGCGTTGTATCGGCCCTCTATTGTTGGTAAATAACGCGTTTTTATCTGCTACATGTGACATCCAGTTTGGTTAGTCTAGCTTCCATCCCGTCAACATATCCACGTTGGTTTTCATCTTCTCAGTCTAGTTTATAATTTCGAGGGTTCCCGTCATAACCCGATGTCCGCAACCGCTCTCTGGCTTAATGTTCGATTGCGTTATATGCCTGTGATGCATTTAAATGTTGAATGGCTCGCAATCCTCGAATTACATACACGGCCCAACGATCTCGTATAGTCCTGCCAAACGACACTTATAGATTTAATTTTAGGCTAAAACCTTGTCCCTTCGCACTACATCGAGGTCCTGGCAATGGTTATCTTATTCGGGACGGCACAAATTCGAGTCTCTGGTCTAAGTTTCATTTTTTTCCTCCACAAATTTGATCTTGACTTGCACATGTCTCTCAGAAATTGCAAAGTATGCGTATCGTCACTAAATGCTTCGTTTATGCAGAGGAAAATTATTACAATGGTTTTTTGGTATCGGTGTTCAGAGTGATCAGATTAAAGAAATCAAAGTGACCGGAATTCGCCTGTTGAGTAGCTAATTGTAAGAAAGCCATTTAGGTTTCTCTTGACTATTCTTTCCAGCACATCGCACAAAAGTATTGTGGGCCCTACAGTGGGTCACTTTGTGGAGGGAAAGAATGGTGGAAACTTTCCGGCGAACAATAAATACCCCGGATAACATGAAAATAATAAGCAGCTTTGACGGCGTAATCGCCATAGTGGGTTTGCAGAAGCGGAACAGGGCAGAGAGGCAGTCTGAGTCTGGTCCGAACAAACGCCTGACGTAGGCAAAAGCCTTCTCCAGTTCCCTTGTATTAACAAGGGTGGACGACAGAATTTGGCTTGCTAACCTGGTATGGATGTGAAAGTATCTGGGGCGGCCGTCAATTGGAGTGGGAAGGAAGCATGCAGTAGAAACATTAATTGTTCCTCTGAAGTCATGTAACCGTTAGCTGTTGCATATGAAGTACGCAGGGGTAATCGATTTATGGCGAACACCGCGAGGTCTAAAGCTTTTGCCACATGAGTTCCAGGATTTGGTTGTAGAGGTTTGTTTCTATCCAAAATTTTATCATCGAATGTGACGATTAGGTCATTTTGAAGCTACATCGTTCCAATCAAAAGAAATCCATATGATGTTGCTTCCAGATATTCCGCAATTTTAGAATTTCTTTATACCGACGGAGTTCCCTTGTTTGCATTACCCAGCTGCCCTAAGAAACAATGTTTTTCATTTTTTATTGTAAGTTTTGCATTAACTGTTGGCAGCTCCTTGGGAACAGGTCCAAATGACGAAATCAAGCCAGCGAAGGCTTTGAAAGTCGGCGAACAGACCAGCCCATTTTATTGATTTGCAAAAGATGCTTGCAGGCTGGATAGTGAACAGAGATTTTCGGGAACTAGGACAAATATTAAGGTGGGGGACACATCGTGGTCCATAGAGGAAGAACTATGCAGTAGGGATATGTAATTGTTAGAGAGACCGTGGGTGAATATTTGGTCAAGAATATCATTTCATCTAGTGGGGCCAGTGGTATGCTGCGAACTTCTTCGAACGTCGGGGGATCAGTATATTTTAGGAGCGTTGAAGCCCTCTGCTATAAGTTTTCCTCCATGGATGGGTGGTGCATACCTAGGGACCTCGACAATTTGAGGGTTCTTAGAATCGTTCTTTCAGGCAATCCTTCCCGTACGGATTAGAATTTTGCGTTACAGATTAGATGCAGCTTTTCAGAATAATTTGGTTCATGAGTATGGATTCTTTCACTCACGTTTCGGTGATTGGAATGATGTCATAGGAACGATTTTGCACAAACCTTCTCAGAGCACCGCGTTTGATTAAAAGGGGCAGCGCGTTGAATAGAATCAGAGGCGGCTCTGATGGGCGATTAAGGCTGAGTGGTTTACCCGAGGTTTTGACAGACCGGAGCATGGCCTGATGAGCAGCAACACAGCAAGAAGGAGGCGGTCGATCTGAATTTGACGAGTTGGACTTAAGAAAAACAAGGCAACGGAAGCCAGAAATTGTTGGACATAGATCACTAGTGTATGAGAATGGCGAATTCGAAGGCCATTTAAATCGACTGTTGTTTGGGACGGCACGGATTTCTGAGTGAGAGCGAGCAGTGCTAGTAATGAACAACATGGAAGCTCAGGACAGGTTTCTATGCCCATGGAGGCAGTGGGTCTCGAGACAGCTTACTCGACAGTAAGGGGGGAAGGGTGCACCGGACAGCATTGGTGACCTAGGTCATTGGTGACTGAGTGAGCAGTAAACTGTATCAGCTTAAAGAGGGCGAGGCAATAATTACCAGGGATTGATGGCTTTTCGTCCGGACCGTTGTGAGGTTACGGATGAAATGGAAATGCAATTCCACTGGAGTGTCTAAGTTATCCTTTCATCGTTACAAGTATCAGTAACATTATTCCAGAGGGGATGTGATGCGGATAATGTGTTGCAGGATTTTTGGATGCTGAAGCTAGGGTAGTTAATAGTCCATGATTTTTCTAAACATTTGAAAAGATGTTTTTCGGGAAAAGTGAAGTTCGGGAACAAAGCGAACCATTAATCCGCACTGAAGGGCCCGGTAAAACGGAAGAATTACTGAATATAAGGTAGCTTAGAGGAATTTAACATCGAAATGACAAGGACCAGCTTTCATTAGTTTAAAATTCTATTTTCCGTTTGCCGCAAAAATTTTGAAAATTAGTTGGATCTTGCTGTATATATATAAAATTTCGTTCACTCTGGCTGGATGAAATTCATAAACAGTGTCAACAGACAACAACAATGGAGTCACAGCGTTTAATTGTGTGGAGTACATGATCACGAACCACTCCCCCCAGGGAACCGCCTGCTCTCTGCTTGAAAGACAAGAAATGACCCATCTCACGAGATAGGCCTCTAGTCCGTAGGCAAAAAACGTAGCGTAAAGTCTTATGTAAGGAAAAAGATTAAAAATGTTAGTCATGTCCAAAGAGACAATAAGGAGATTCTTATTGACACTGTCATTAGTGGTTGAGTTAAAGAAACAAAATTGACGGCTGGCGCGTGAATGAATCTTAAGAATGTTTTGCTGACCTTTATGAATGAGGTTGTGCTACAATAAACTATCCGACAAGCGTTTCTGAACCAGCCGTCCATTCGACATGGAAAGTTTTGGGTCGTAATGCACAGGACAAAGGTTTAACAGATAATGGATAGGTCATTTTTGTGCAATGGATTACTAGTAACAGAAACCTTTCATTGAAGTGAAATAACGCTATATTTTGGCGGCAGATTGAGAGTTTTCATTTTTGAAACAGGAATATCGCGCACATCCGGTCGAATTGATTCAGGGATACATCACCATGACCTAGACCAGCCGACAGCATAACACTAAGGCATGTTAGTTACTTCAGAACGGAAGAGTTCAAAACTCCAAAAGTCATCGAAATGTGATGGAATTTTATGAACGTCTGTCTTCGTAGAGGGGGAAAACATTTTTATTGAGTGCTTTAGTATTACCTAGTAGCAGCTAAAAATACTAGGCCTTAAAAGAAAACAGAGCACCTTAGTAATGCTTGACATGAAGCAGTCTTGCTGTAATTCTATGAGCTCAAGATTCCTACTGGTTACAAATGATTTCGTTGACAACATGCACTTTCTTAGAAAGGTGGTGCAATCTAGTACGCAGAGTAATTCCATTGGTTCTGTTATAAAATGACTGAATTTTCGAGTTTACCCCGTAGGACTTTAAGACCACGTTCACGTGGATGGCTTGAGGGCTAGGATATCCAGTGATCTGTTCAAGGTTTAGATAATTGTTGGAGTGTAGTACATGCTTTGCAGTCTGGGGTTTCTGAGTGAGGAAGAAGTATCTCTAATCTGTTGAGTGCTGCAGCTGACTAGCCATGGGACACCCATGGTCGCGGGACATCCTGAAGCAGTCAGCAGAATTTATGTAAACTTCAGCGATGCAAGTGCACGATCCAACTTTCATGTTGCTGCCCGGGAAATGGGTGAGCTTATGAGCATATGGTAAAAACAAGGCCGAGCACGTTGCTTAGTTCAGTGACCGAGGTAATATGGTGTATCCGTCTCCCAGTGCAAATGCGAGGGACGGAATGGCGTGGAAAATATGGGACCATGAGGCAATTTCAAACAATACTAGGGGAGTTGAAGCCCCCCGGCAACTAACTTGTTGTCAACAGGCAACTAAGAGAGATGAATGCGTCAGTGATTGGAGCAGGACCCGCGGCGGAGGAGCCATGGTGTCCGAATATGCAACCCATATAAATCAGCGATTCCGTCTGCTGCATGACCACATTTAAAGAATCGATGAGAGATTCAGGTATAGATTACTCGTATAATCGCTCGGGCTATTTATCCTTACCACATATTAGGCATCCTCCGCATGAAGCAGGCCTACTCTTGCCAATCACAATTCAGCCGATTAGAGTATATTGAGCGGAGGGAAGCGCTTCTGCCAGCCAAGATTAAGTTAGAAAAGCGAGTCGAGGAGACAAGGTCACGCAGGAAACAAAGTTTGTTTGCTATCGACCGACAGCTGATAAGAGATCCCTAGATTGGCAGAGGCAGCCGTGAGAGAAGACGGCGGATAGTCAGGGAACTGTGCAGTTTCCGGCCGGTTAAATGGTGGTGGCTTCTGCTTTCATGAACCGGCTGAAACGGCCTGTAGAACGGGGTGAATATCCCCTGTAAATTTGGCGTTGCCGGTGCTTTTGAGGCTTATTTGGTTCCCCTGGTGGAGAATGAAAAATGCGTGGGGGGTTCCAGCGAAAGACGCAATGATAACACTAAGTGTACGGAGTTGGCAGTGGCTGTTGGTGGGGCAATATGTGGGGTTTAATCGGGGTCGGCGGTACAACAGGAAGTGAAGTAGGATCATCAATGTTGTGGACCGATGCAAAAGAAAACATCGCGGAGGAAAGATGTTGAGGCAACCGGAAGAACCGCACTCTGAGGAGGGGCTGGTGTTCGCGACAGAAGTACTGGCTTGCAGGCAACTGACTTGGAGTGACGCTGATTGGTGTTAAGGGATTAACGTGTAGGGCTGACGTGATGACTGAGATGGGAATTTGAGCTGGAGTGATGCACGGTGGAAGCCTTTGTTTGGCCAGGGCATAAGATTAATTTTATAAGTTTAAAGAAATTTGATAGCAAGCTGCGGGAGAAAAGAATCAGTCAGGGCAACAAAAATACCAAATCACGATTCGGATTGAGGCTAGCAGCAGGCCTAGTATACTGTGGTCCTCGATGCTGGCATGGAATGGAAGTTTTTGGATGAGGTAGGCAGACTGGTAAGCGATTAGATTGGATGAATGTCGGCTCGTACTACTTGAGAAATTAGTTGGCGGTAGTGCGAAAGAATACGTGGTGGAGGCGCCAAACGACATCCACAGTCAGCATTGATCCGAGGTCGATCTCCTGCAAGCCTTGGGTCACTGGTTATAGGTGGTGTCTTCCCCTGCGTATAAGAACCTGCAACTTTAGGGCCAGTGAGTCTGAGGCCAATGAGAGAATGGTGTTAGAGGATATGCGAATGGCCAATAAAGTGCTTAACTATATCTCTGGTGGGATTTCGTCAGGTAAGGGTCCCGAGCTAGGAGGATGGCCGTGCTCGACCGCATAATGATTGGTGCTTCTTACAACTGCCGACACTGGTCCCACATTAAACAGCGGCGGCAATCAAACCGAGGATTTGACCGCAAAACACTTATTCATCCGCCCAGTTCCCAGACGGCAGTTTGGTTTGGTTTGCAGATGATTTCCTGATTGGGGGTCTTTTTTACTACTGAGGACGATGCAAAAACACCGGTACCCTTGCTATCCTTGTATGTACTAAAGTAAAAGTGACACAACCCATATTAATCCCCAGGGCTAAATATCATACCTTGCACAAAAAATAGCACGCTCATTCATAATTTATTTAGACAGGATTTTCTTTTACGATAAATTTTTCCTTTTCATCTTTAGTTCTCCATTTTATCCCCGGCAAACTTCATTGATCAAATATTTTCCGCACATCTGGAATTTGCAAAACTATTCCTAATGCAACTCTCACAGTCCATAGGAAAACCCTCCTCAATTTTTAACCCCGTTTCATTTTTGATTATCTAACTTTTGTGATGGATCGTGGATATACTAACGTCCCGTTATACTCTGACAATAGGTGCATTTGACACGCGCAAGATTTTAGCGCGCCATACCTCCAGATTGTCAAAGTATATGAGACGAGGTCTTCTGAAATGAAAGACAAATTGTTGATGTAAGCCAGAAAGAACAGCGAACGTAACACGGACTCTTATGGGACTTTATTGATGGCAAAATGCGACTTGGGTTTCAGCTGCGGTACTGTTATGAAAAAATCACTGCAACAAATAAAAAATGTATAGATTGAAGTAACGGGTCTCTTACCGCAGGGGCCCGTGCATGTCAAGCGGCGGACGCTTGGAGAGCCTTGTCAGAGGCTTTAGTGAATTCAACAGACAAATTCCGTCGGCTTCGGCAGACCCCCGGCGTTTGCGAGCCAGATGAATGTCAATGATACAAGACCGTCTTGAACAAAACCTGTTTTTTTTAAAATAGAGAAGCTGAATGGAAAGCGGACGGTCTCGCAGAGGCGAAGATACTACCTTCTCTCAGTTAACACGCTGTGCAAGTTAGACCAACGGGGTAGTGGTGAACGCGTTTTCCATGGAAGGCTGCCATGAGTAAATGACATACATTTGTTAAATTGCAATTTGTTGGCAGCTTCCAGCTGTGGTGAACTTCCGAAGAATGCATAGTGCTGGGCGATGCATTCAGCCATGGCCTTTAGAGAATCTAGGCAAATGCAGCCAGGCCTAGGAGACTAGGAGGTCCACAGTGCCCTCCATGATTTGGGAACCTCTGCCACAGCTGTCGTTGGTGGACAGCGTTGGGGCCGACAAATCAGTGGGACAGAGTGATTGCTTGAGCCAAAAGGTGGCGGATGGTCAGTGGACCCAAAATCCAACAAAGGAGTCGATAAAACCAGGTGGATAGTTAGTTCCCTGGGCGCAAAGACCATCATTGGTCTTCGAACTTGAGAGCGGAGAGCTAATTCAGTGCTAAATTCTAGAAATTCCTTGGAGAACCAGGTCACTCGTGGGAGAAATTTGGTCTCCGTCCAGTTAACATGGGGCGCGTTGAAATCACCAAGCACTGGGCGGTGACTCGCACACCCAGCAGCGTAGTTCATCCAACAGCTTTGTGCAGCCGCCGCTAGGAGACCCGCAACGGAGCCGTCAGAGAATAGTTTGAGTCTGGAGCACGTGGCTTTACCGTACCCATGTGGATCATTGACTCTCTGCATGCGCGAAATAGGGATCCCGTTACAGACAAACAAAGAGACATCACCACCTTGCTTAAGGTAGGCTCGATCAGCTTGATGGACAGCATATCCAGTTATCAAAATTTTCGGATCTTGCACATCGACAGTGAGGCGAGTCTCGGTGACAGGAATGGCGGGAGGCAGTTGCTGCAACAATGGTGCTTGCAACTCTCCTACTTCGTTTGGGATACTAAGAACATTAGTTGAGATAATCAATGCGAAACCCTAAGGATGTAAGAGCCCCATCAACCCCAGCATACTCTTCGCGGCGGGGACCAAGGTGGGCGGGTATATGGGACAACAAAGGTCAGGAAACTCCGCCGGATACAGGCCCGCCTCCACCATATCCAAAGATTCCAGCCGAATAGGTCGGCTTCAGCGTTCTGCCGACGCTTATGTAGCTCTTGCGGAGGCTGTTTGAGTTTGGCTCCATCACCAACGATGAAATGGCCAGGGTTCTGGTTGGTTATGGTTTTAGTCTGTGCTACCGTTGGTGGGCCAATTTGGCCCCGCCCACGGAACCTAACTCGGCTTTGCCTTTTCAAGGAGATCCAGAATCCACGTTTTTGTCGATTCTGAGGGCGTCTTCCCACGGACCCTTCCAGTTAGATCTTACTCTTTGGTTACGAAAAGCTTAAACAAGATGGTCAGAAGCAAGGCTGCATCTTGATCCAGACGCGCCTGTTCCATCAGCTGAGATGAACAAGGGAGTTCATTTTTCCTGAATGGCGGGTGGTGCACAGTCAGAATGGCTAAGGGTTTTCCAGTATCTTATGTGTCACCAATGGTCCCGGTGACGGCCTGGGCCGGCGGAACCTCTAGATGTCTCGTCTGTTTGATGGTAATGATGACCCCCGGAGGTTTATGAGGGCCAGTGACCTCGGCAAAGTGTAGGGAACGTGGCTTCGATGGGGCGACTGGTAACATCACATCACGGCTGCTAATTAGAACGGTTGACTCAGTCTAGTGACCGGTGCCACCAAAGTATGGAGCTACAGTCGGTTGACCCCTAAGGACAGACCATCTTCGTCGTTTCCTCCATAAGCTGGCGGCTATGACCACGGAAGTATGGGAGTCAGAATTCTTTATAGGGACAGGATGTGTCGACTTTGAGGGTGAGGACCCACCAGAAGGCTATAGAAAAGCAGAATCCCCAGACGGGACAGAGAGACAAAAATGAAGCTGACAGCCGTCACAAACAAGCTTCAAGTTCACAAGATTCTTGAAATGGATGAATTTATAAATCTCCAGGTCCATTAACCAACAGGCATGGCGAGCGCACCCATCGCAAGTGTTGTATTGTAAGTCACTGTGCCGAAGTCCAACGGCCTCCTTGCAACCAGACTTGCTAGTGGCATGCATATAAAAACTTGATAGAACTGGGGAGCATGCCGGTCGATACTCGAGGAGCATAATAATAATGATTATTATTTCTGCAGTATCAAATGACACAACATTAACTAACCTGGGCAAAATGCTTCGCGAAAGATGGAAGAAGCACTGGTTGTTTATTGAGCATTACCAGCTACTGAGAAGCCCTGAGGTAGCGCAGCCTTTTTATGGCATAGAGAAAGCTTAGTAAAATCGATGTAAATAAACACTGGGATTGCAAGAGACTGACTGAAGAAACGCTGAAGCAGAAAAACCTGAATCAGTAGTCAATGTTACAGCACCTTGAAACCGTAAAGCTGTGGCTGCCAAAGAATGGTAGGTTATCTCCGGGAGCGTTGCGAAGGTCACAACTGAAGTTGAAAGGGGATTTCTGGCGGTTGGTTCGTGGCAGCACTGGAAGTTTATGACGATACATTTCCACGTGGCTGGCTGCCTTCCTAGAGATGTTCCATTTTGGAAACGTCGAAAAGCTAGTGGGAGGGCACTGGTCGCGTTCAGGAAAAACTGGTTACAAGAAGGAGTGTTAGCTTGGTAGGATGGCTTATTGTTGCAACATTAAACGTAATCTCTAACACAACACAGAAAGGGGCAGGCAGGCTGTCGCCATTGCTCAAGAAAAAGTATTTTATTGAAAGATGGAAAGTTATTGCGGTTTGAGAGGTTTTCAGATGGAAGTAGGTGAGATATGAAGATGGTGGAAATTCTTTCGGCTTGGAGCAGAAGTTGAGTAGATAAGGCGGATAAAGAGCAGCTCAAGTGTTAGGGGACGGCTAGAGGCTTATAAGGGAAGACGGCAATTGGCTGTAGTATCTGGAGGGGGGTGATGCAAGTAGCAGGGAGTTTGTGGCCTTTGCCAGTCCTAATCCACTGATTCATGCATGAAAATCGTGGACCACTTGACTATGGGTGGCGCAGGAGAACGACTGTTAGGTACGGCATTTGAGGAGTTAGAGTAATGGATATTCTGCCAATAGGAGTAAGTAATCAGTCGCCCTTCTGGAATCGGCTGGGCAAGAGCAGTTGAAGTGTCCTATTCGGGGAGTTTGGTGTGGATTGATTGATCTAGCACTTTATCATGCAACAGATGGTACAATTCACCTAACTGATGACCTTTTGGGGTGAATTGAACACCGGGATGGACAAAAACGTAATGAATTTTAGATGCGGTTTGTATTTTCAACATCTAACTGCCTTTAGGCAAATGGCTGGAAACTTGATTCTTTTAGGTTAGGGCAGATTCAGGCGAGGTTTGACGTGGCAAACAAATGGACTGTGCTTGTGTGGTTGAATTTAATGGCCCACAGAAATATGCGGATGGAAGCAGGAGTCATTTGGGAAGATCTTTTCCGTAATTTGATTAGGGATCTTTGCAAAGCAGCAAGGTGGAGACCAGGGAACTAGGTACATAGGGGGCGGTCCGTTATGAGATGGTTAATGTCGCTGCTGTATGAGGTTGGTGCCACAAGCTGGGGCACTGCTTTTTAGACTCATCTGTGGGTTTGGTGTGGAGTCGGACGGGCTGCCAGTAACGTTAACTTAATGACGTCAAGTGTCACCACTTTGACGTCACCTTCCCGTTTATCAGAAATGGAGACACTTAGCTGAGACCTGAGGTGTAGTTGTTTATTGGCTGATAGCTTTTGGATCGACTTCTGCTTCATGCACCACCAAGTTCCTGGCTTCCACAGAGAGAAGCGCCATCAGGGGATTCCAAAGCAGGGGATAATAGGTGTGTTCTATCTCAGCATAAACGTTGGTCGCTAAATGAGTCCGCAAACTTTCATTTGTTCCTTTTTGGATGGATGATCTATCGAAAAAGATGTAGTGTTCCTAAATGGCGCAACACGTGCAATTATTTGGAAAACGCGGATGAAACTTTTATCGGCCAGCTCAATAAGAAACTGAAAGAACAAGAACCGTCGTTTGGTGGTGCACTTTTCTGCAGCCCGTTAGAAAAACGTTGTTGGTGGAATATGTTATACAAATATTTTGAGCGGAGCCGACGTTTTGGGCGACAGACGGACTGAAATGTTAAAAACCAGAGCTCTTCTGTTGGGAGCATTGCGGTTGCGAGTTTTTATAGCAGCAGAAGTAGAATAGCGACCAGTTATATGAAGACTTTGAGAACTGGGTTTATTTCCAGTTTCTTAATAATGGAAAAAGGGGACGGCCGCGATACTGTCTCCAAGTGTTTGGACCTGGTTCTGCAGGGTAGCAACTTTTCTGTCATGGGAACTGGCCTCCTTTTCGGTTAGCTCCACGCATGAATGGAAGACTGAGGTCACGGAGTAATTCCGCAATGGATCATATTTCTCGAAATCCCATTTTTGCAAGTGTAGCCAACCATGAATTCGCTCTCCCGAATCGATCGCTTGACGGAAAGTTGGCCGCCCGTGCGGTTTTCATTTCTCAATCAGCACAAACGCCTCCAAAGTGCCCCGAAACAGTCCCATAACCTGCCCCAATATAAGCACTTTGCTACAACCAGGGGTCGTTTTTCAAGGCCGTCGGCAAGCGCCCCGGTGTGCATTTTGCAACATTCCCACACCAAGACCCCAATATAAACACACGCACAAGGAAATCCCATGATGTGCAACCTAAACCTAAATGCGAGTTAAGGACGGCAATATTTTCCCTGCGTTGATCTTTATACCCAGCAACGCTATGAACTGAGACAAAATAATACCTGCGTTGATATTTAGAATTGTATTAAAAATCAACTCAACAATGTACGTCAAATGCCGTCCGGCTGCGTGGATTCTTTAGTCCGTTAACTTCTGAGTAGCCACTTGCGGCCCTTTCATATGCTCAAATAAAAGGGAGGTAGGCATGAACTCAGTACATTCAGCCGCGCATAACTAGTCTTTCATTTTTTTAACACGGTGCTAACGATGATACTACTACTCCATATACATTTATCTACTAAAGCTGAAGCAAACAAAAAGTAGGCAACTGTCCACCGAACAACAAGATTGCACTTGCAATTGCAAGGTAAACTATATTATGCTGTGGTCACATGTCCATGGGCATTTATTAATATTAATAAGGAACCAATCTATTCAGCTAAGTGAAAAGCCCAATTCAAGCTTAAATTCCGCGACTTAATACACACTGTAACGGTCCGTAGTGCACTTTTACCTTTTGCGGTGCATCACGAGCGTAACTGGAGAGGCCAAGAACAACGAAAAATCCTCGGCATTTGTATGCTTCTTTTATCAAAAAATTTAGGAATTAAAATGCATAATGAAGTGTTATTTTTTTGGTTCTAGCTTATTTTGTCAGTCGGCCGTCGATGAAAATTTTTTCCGCAAATATTTTCAGTCTTAACAACATAATGCGAAGTAGCATTATTACTTTACCATACTGACGGGTGACATTTATGGTGGCAGTATGAACTGATAGTAGCACACATTATATGTGACTGCAGAAATGATGCCGTGCAGTGTATATGTCAGATCGACAGATATAAAAATCGTGTTTGATTTTATTTTGGGCACATGTATCTCATTTCTTAACAGAGATCATTTCACCATCACATAGCAGGTGACTCATCGTTTTCAAGGCAAATTGAACACCAATGATCTGAGTTTCTGAGACCGCCTTAAGCGGAATACCTGCAGCGTTGGACGCACTGCCTCATCTTTTGTCCTACTGTTTGTACGGTGGCTCCTGGGTAGTTTATAAGGCAAACAACATATAGAGGCTGGAATTAGCTTAATGGTGAGCTTACCTTTCACCAACGTACAAGCTTGCGTGCCAGACAGAACCGTTTCCCATGGACAGCTTTCATGTTCTGGTGACCCAGGGTGGATGTTTTCATTAACTGAGGCATGAAATCCCGAGTTCCACTACCGAATGTTGATGCCCGCATGTTCATAAAAAATTGGCCCAAAAAATTACTGAATTCTCAAATACAACAACATGGATTCTGGTTACCTCCACTGATAAATGCGTTTGCAACGCTGCCTGACACATGATAGAAATTAGGGACATCGCAGGAACCGAGCCTGTTCACAGTAAACACCTAATCCCCAAGTGCAGCTGACCTTTAACGATCAAGTTAGCACTTTGTGTTTGGACCAGGGTTTTTGCGTTCGGAGCTAAAATTACGCATTTTCACTACAAAGAAGATCTAATCTACGGATGTCGTGTGCTGGACCATTCAACCAGAAATCATGTGCGCCGCTAGTTGGTGCGGCAACTTCCACAGCGTCTTCCTCTACTTCGTTGTCACTACAATCATTCAGTGACACAACTGTTTTAGCAGTAAAAACTTCCGGAGATACCTGGCACCTCACAGGTGCTCCCATTGAATCTCCACAACTTACAGATGAGTAAGGGGACGGTGTGCTATCGCCTGTTTCTTGCGAACAACGAAAAGCTTAAAGACCAACCGCATACATGTGCTCCATTGTTCATAGTCTGAGGGCCTTAGTGGTTCTACCTGGATGCGAGCAACCCCCAGCGTTTCCTTTCTTTGTTTCCACATAACTGGTCTGGCGTGACCAAGTGCATAAACTTGACCTGGATATATTCGTGGACTCCTTCCTTGCCGTAATAGTTATAACGAAATCACTCAACAGCTGGACCTTACGTGGAAACTGATATCGTACATTCTTTACATGTACACAAGGAAAAAAAGAAAATCCAAAATGAAACGACAGAAGGGAATAGGTTAGGCCTTGATGTCCAGAAAACATGAGTCCGACAAGCAAGTTATACAACCGAGTCTTTAATAAATTTTGCTCCCTCATGTAGGTAAGTTCCGTAGACCAGCTGATGTCATTCTCAAGGGATACCATCTAGGTGATATACAATAATGTATATCAGATAACAAATTTTAGGATTGCGGGAGTGCGATGAAGCACTCAATTGTAAAAGTAATTCGTGAGCATAAACTTGGCCCAGATCCCACCTTCATGTTCAAATAAATACTTTGGTTTAAATAATAACAATCCACGAGGTACCCTCGAAAACAGGTAATGCGTGTTCACACAATCAATAAGCAAACCCACTCAGTCCTTCGATATAAAATGACGAAACACATGACCATAAAAACTCACGCACAGCAAGCTATCACCAGCACCTCACGAAAGCAAATGGCCTTCACAACCAGATCTCATTAAAACCGTATAGAAAGGCCCGCCAGAAAACTGGAGGCCTCAAAGACCATTTATTCGTAAATTCTATAAAAATTGTGAATTTTCTGAGAGGAAATCATCAGCTATGGCCTATTTGCATAGCTATTTTTCCGCATTTCTTAAAAATACCAACGGCGGGGCTCAAAATATGAAATCCTTAATATGTGTTGTTTCAGCCTTCGGAGAAAATAACAACTGGAAGTCTTCAACTTATGACTTTGCCGGTAAAAATACCAAAAACCGTACGATATAATACCACTTTGAAAAGCGGTCCCTAGTGGACCGTTTCCCGGGCGTTTTAGCGCTTCTTGTGCTGACTGGGTTGTACTTTGCCCACATACGCTCCGCTTGGATAATCTTATCAAATATACTCAACTGCTTACCGCACACGGCTGCCTTTTTGTGGTAACGTCTATGTGTCTGGCTGTCAGTAATGATACTGTCCATCGTCCAGCAAAAGCAACTCACCAGCGGCTATAATGGATAAGGGGAATCAAACGCAACTAGAGATCCACACTAAAGTGATCGGTCTCACATAGCTAAACTGGAGGTTTATTTTTCCTGTATGGCCCTAAGGTGAATGCTGAGGGCCTTTGCGCTTTCGTTGTCCAGTATCTACATTACGGCTGCAACGCGTGCAGTGTGCAACAGTTGGAAGTAGGCGGGGGAGGTGGAGAGATAAAGGACACAATAAACAGTCAGTTTGTAATCTATAAAAAACAAACAAAGCAATGTGGTAAGCTCTCCATGGGAATGAAAAGGTTCTACAGAGAAATTATATCCAAGGGCAAAATAGAGATATCTTTAGGGACCGTAAATTCCGTAAAAGCCAAAAAAACATTTTGAGTGAGTGCAACTTTTTCGGAAGTTATACTACTTACAAAAAACAGCTCACCTTGAAAGCGATCTTGTTGGCAACGGGGCACAACATGACAATGTGTTTAATTCAGTATTTAATGCGTCTAAAAATGGGCTTAAGCGAAAACCAGACGACCATGAAAACTGTACCAACCCTAAGGACCTTTGAAAGGTGCGAGTATAGTGACGTGAAAATGATAATTAGGCAAAACCGAAGCAACCTGGGTCACAAAATGTGTCTGAGCGGCACGAAGTCCCTGAGAATTGTGGAAGCTTGTGAATAGATTACGAAACAGGTGGGCCAATAAATTATCTGCTCTAAGTCGAGTTTGATTTTAAATCTCAATTCAGTAGGAAAATCAGGCTGAAGAATTGACATAATGGTATTTTTTTCTAAAGTTTTAAGAGACGCGCATGATCAAGGGTTACAACGGCACATCAAAACCCATCGAGGAGCACTGATCCAATTTGATGAGCTTTCATTCATCGGATCTCCGCTGCCTTGCAGACGGGTTCTCTTTAGGAGTAAAGGCTTTCGTCGGAAACTTCAATTGTTCGTCTGCTTAGTGGCCGAGCTCCCCAGCAGTATTCTTCCAGAAATCAGTGAATAACGCAAACAGTGAATTCCATGTTAAATCGCTCTCTATGCGAGATGGTCAGAAAAGCGCCACCTTCTGCTTCTTACAGGGTTTTCAGTCATAGGTTAGTACTTGCTCTGAGTTCATTGGCGGCTCGATAACCAGCGCGTCTTGGGTAAGACGTTTGAGTCAGAGTCTCAGGCATGGTTCTCAAAGATAAACCTCTGCTGAGAAGTGGCAGTGGCTAAGTACCGGTAGCCCGAATAACTCCATCATTCCGTTCGTGGGGAACCGTTGTAACTACCATTATTCTGATGTAGAGACCACGAAACTGTCACAAAGGAATGCTGTTAGATGGACAGTATTAATCAAAGAAAATATAATTTGACCGCAATACCAAAATCTAGGTATAGAGTACCTCTAATGTCGTAACGCTCAACGAAACAGGGCAGCAGGCTACGCTAGTCATAAGTCATAAAACTTTCAGAATGGGCGAACCCTGTATCTCCGAAGCGCACATACATAATGCCACTTCTATAAACACTGCTCCACTCAGATACAAAGTTATTCTTTGTCTATCAGGTGATCCGAATTCAAGACCTTGGGGTCAGACTGGAGTTGGGACCGTTGTGAGCATGCGATCGGGGCGTAAGTCACCGAAACATGATTCCGGTGAAGAATAGCTTATGTGCAGTTTTGTTGGACGTTTCTGAAAGTGTCCATGGCAGTCAATGGACGTTTTCTTGTCTGTTCGTCGTATCTTCGCATGCGCCCACTGGTTCCAGGTCCCCCAGGATGATCTCGTTTGCTATGAAGCGTGCCTACGACAGACGTTGTGATCGCTGTTCGTGATTTCAAAGAACTCTAAACAAATTAGTAGAAAAGGCCCAATACGTCAGAGGCCAATTTTCCGTCCTAAGCCATCACAGTTGCAGGCAAGATCGGCTCATTCAGATTCGTTCTGACCATGGGCTGTTAATAGCGATCACCAGTTTTCGTCATCAAACGGAACGGAGGCTCACATGGCGTTTTCCTTTGCCTTCAAAGCCTTAGAATGAGGTTGATTACATCACTAAATGTTATTAGTGGCGTGTATTATTGGTGGTTTTTCGGGCACTCTGGCCCACGTCCGTGGACACAAACCATGTTTTGACGCTTGTTCACTTTTGTTTCCGCCATCTAAGGTCACACCATCATGCAAACCACTTATCCGGAATAACAGATTCTGGGCAATAATCGCCGACTTTAATTATAGTCTGAAAGTTCATTGCGAGTAATGTAACAATGAAGTGGTCAGAATCCGATTGAACACTGGGACTAGATCAAAGAAGCGATGCACTCAGTGGCATGGTCACACATAAGTCCTTGGCAAAATAAACCCCCAGAACGGTGGACATCCTCGACTTTGATTGCTCTGTTGGATTCCTGCAAATCCATTCCAAAGATGTTGCAAAAAGGGAATGCGTATATAACTGAGACTTGAATTGGCTGGAGGTGTGATAAATGGCCGGAGGCCGCGGTGGATAAGAAAGGAAAAAGCTGCGGTTAACAGCAATGCTCACAACATTCACTGACTGATTATGAATACCGGTCCGCGGCGGTCAGGCTTAAGCGTGGTGGTCTAGAAATCCGGCGATATTCTTACTAATTCTCAGGAGCTCCGGATGAAGCGTTGGACAGAAGAATTTAGGGTGCAGCTTATTTTATCCAAAGGCCTTTATGGGTAGCCCACTTATGGTTGCAGGCGGATCCATACGTCTTGACACCACTCTTCCAGAACGAGCAAAGAAGATCAACGCAAAGGTTTTCATTTAAAGGCAAATGGGAGCAGTACGTACGGAACGTCGCAACCAATATTCAAAGCTGATAGAGAAGCCATAACGTCTGGGTTACCAAGCCATGCAGGAACAATTATGGCAGGGAAAGACATTCCCATGGCGAGGTGTGCACGGGAGACGGTGAAAATTTGCAATATAGTTGGAAACTGTCGTGTGAAACAAAGAAAACGGTTAGTAAGCTTTGCACCACAAATGCCAGGGGGGATGATCGTGCATCGATTACTAAGAGTTCGGGAAAAAAGATAAGGTGGTGGGCTCATAAAATCACCGTGGAATAATCTGTCATAGGAAACGCCGTTGGTGCCCTCCAGATAAGCCTTCATGGTAAAACCGGATAGATGTTTGAGGTCCATTTTCAATCCTCTCTAATATTAGGGACGCTGCTCACCGACTGGGTACTAGATCACAGCCTCTGTAGATTTGCTGCCTCCTTACTCCAGTTGACGTCCAAATAAAGAAAAAATGGGACAGAATGCACCCTTCAACAATTCGGCGGCAATTTTTATTGATACCGCAGTCCCCCACCCGAAACTGCTACCGCATGTTTTAAGCCCTGTTTGGTATCTTATAAGAAGAATAGAACAGCAGGAAAAATAGTTCCTGGTATTTTATCTTACGTTCTATATCCCAGGGGCCGATTATCTTGCGCCGTTCATGTTCGACGCAACATGTGACGAACAAACTTTTGCCAGCTGACTGTCCTTTACCTGGAAACATTTGTATGCCTCTCGTGTAATCCGCCCGAGGTTGGAGATCAATTAAGAAAACCTCTTGATAAATCAAGAGTCGTATAAATTATTGTTGAAAACGAGTAGATGGAATTAAACATTAAGGCTGGGAAGTTTCCTACGGAGATCTTGGAAGTCTTGAAAACATAGCTTTTCGAAGCCCACCATATTCTACTGGAGGTGGAACAAAAACATTTGGTCTATCAGCAGGATAGATGCACAAACAATGCAGAAAACTGATGGCCTTTATAGATTGCAAAGGGCTTGGTGATTAGTGAGTACGTAAAATTCTTCGCCGAGGACTGTCAATTATTAGCCTAGTGTCCTTCGTACCACTAACATTATTTATTGAACGCAAAAAGTCTATGCAGTACAACACAACAGAGTGTAGGTCTAACACTCGACTTTTCACCCGAAAATTTGGGGCAGCTGGAATAAAAACAACTTAAACTCGTATATACAGAATACCAAGTACTAAACCTGAAGGCGAAAAAATACTGTGCAAGGTAGTTAAGGCGATGGCGAGGGGCAAAGTATCGCCACTGGAGTTTGGTGGTTCAAAAGCCCGGTGATTGAAAATCGGGTCTAAAGATGATTAGGTAGAGTTCATCAAAGCCTGAATGGAAATAGCGTTTGAGCAACACGCAGTATAGGTCAAACCCCAATTTCAAGACAACCGATTCGTAAATTCCGCAATTTCGGATTATAAAATTGATCAAAATGCAAGCAGAAATGAACCTTAAACTTGCTATTAAAAGGACTTAAAATAAAAGTCGATGTCACTGTAAAGAATTATACACATGGCTCACACACGTGCCAAAACGGTGAGTGTCGAGTTCATTCGGTAAGTGCGGGCAAATAAAGTTTCTAGCAAACGAAAATTGTATGAAAAAAGCACGGTCGTGGTCCCCTAAATTCCGATATAAAATGACGTTTTTCTTAGGATTTTCCTAGGCTTTGGTTTTCAGAGGTTACCGGCTACCGTAAATTATGTTGGGAAAGAATGTCGCTATGCCTCGTCCAAGGAGTCCAAAATTCCGCAGCAGATGTTAGTTTTCGAACTTTTGTTCAGGTCAGTCCAGTTCAGTGTTTCTCATGCTCAATGTCCATCGCATTGATATCGAGGTCTTCATGTGCTGTCTTTTCCGATTTTTCTGTTCTCCGGAATGCGATGGACAGACGGGAAGCGAACTCTAAACATTAGCTCGCTTCAGTTAACACCGAAGTTCTGTTATCATTTGACAAAACAACGTTTAGAAAAATTCCATTGTTACACAAATACCGAAATCTACTGTTACAATTGAAGCACTTTCCTGCTATTTTGCAATGTACGGTTCAACATTTAGTTATGACTGGAAAGAACATCGATAGACTTGTCAATCTCCATGCAAAAGAAGAACATTAGTGCACTTTTCGTAATTGTCATCTGTTTTGGCGCCCCTGGAAACTATGAGGCCTGGAGCACGCAATTTTCCAAAATACCAAATGCCATTTAAACGCCTGTCCCCTGGAGCACCCCTAACCATTTTTAAGGCAGCATGTTATTAAGCGTGATATTTTTCGAACTTACTCGACCGACGGTTGCCAGTCGGATAAGTTCGTGGCATTTGAACGTGAAAGACGCAGGTTTGAATCTCCCCACTGCCAGTATACTTCCCCATTTGACAGTCCTCTGTTGGTCGCGCCCCTCTTCCTGAAAAGTGATGTACATTGTTATTTCATTAATAAAGGAAGCAAAATATAAAAGAAACCTACCTCAGCAGTGCACTATTCAGTTACCGAATATGTTCATCCTTACGAATAACACTGGTAGCGAAATACAAAACTTTACGTCACTTCCGTTTGTTGCTTAACCAACGGCCTGTTAAAAGAAACCTGCGCTCCTGTACCTGTCAGGCCTTTCAGAATTTTAGATTTCACAATTAAACCTCCCCGGAATCTCTCCCTGTTCTTAGGAGAGAAGGCTGAGAACATGTAAATGATCACCGTATGCAGAACCTACTCGCCATATCCCATACGAATGGTCAACCGTTATGCTTTCCCATAAAAGCAACATCCTTCTTGAGGAGTGGTGCTCAAGTCTGGATGAACTAGTATAGATAAGGCCTGACTAGTAGTTCCGTTTCCTTAAATGAAATGGCTGACTTAAGCTCAAAAGTTCTTTCCCAGCTGTTTCGGATCAAGTTTGCACCCTTCCGCCTACTCAAAGTCTGCCCCAATCATATTTGATCTGTTATGACTGTTCCTTTACAGGATTCAGTGACTAGTGGACTTTGGTTTGCATTAACAGACAAGTTATCAGACTAACGCTCCCGATAAGAAGGTGGTTTTGGTCCCGTCTCCGCATATGCAATTTGTAAATCATCTGCAAACTTGAGAGGTGGAAACCGTAGCTCACTGATGACGTGATTTATAGGGAGAAGGAAAGGAAAAGGCTCAAAAACCAACTCTTTCGGCATTCCATTAGTGACTTGCAGCGGTGAATTGCCACTCGAATGTGAAACTTTCTTTTGGTGAGAAATCGATTGCCTACTTGTAAGGCTGACCATAAATTCGCATTTTCGGGAACAGCAGTCTGTAACTGACCGAACCGGAAGCCCTAATAAAGTCCAGATGACAGACTTCCACGGTTCTCCTTCATCACAGTCTGGTGTTTTCCTATAGAAAATTTAACATATTTGCGAGACGTGACTTTGTCTTTAAGAGCTCGCGCAGGCAGTGCATACTAGAATGTTGTCATTTAGGTGCTTACACAAGTACCGTCCTGTCAGTTTCCCTAAACCTTTGCGCGTGAAGCGAGTGGATCTTAAAAGGCTGCAGTGTTGCATTAGTGCCCTTGCTACAATTTGTGCATGGCTATTATCGCCCGTGACTTCTGCTTTAGGTATAATACCCCGCGAATTACCGTAACACTATACAGTTAGCAAACACTCGCACACAGCCTTCGCCACCGTTCTGACGAGGGCTGGGTATGTGCCATCTAGTCTCCTTGACTTGCTTGCATTTAATCTTCCTAGTATCCTCAGCGTGTATTATTCGGTTTTTAGGATTTCAAGATTTAATACTTTCCTTGTGAAATTACGTGTATCAAATCATTGTCCTTCATGTCTCCTATGTACATACCTGAAGTATAAACCAGTGGCATATTTACTAATCTGCCCATCTTTACACACCCCTAATAGACTATAACGTTAGGGTCCCCCTGCCATTCCGGAGTGAACCCTCTGATTAAAATTAGCAGCGGTACCTCTGGGTTCTGTTTGTCTACCGTTATCAACCGCATTTCAAGATCCTCCTGCAATGCTCTCACAGTCATTTCTGATTGTCACAAAAACTCAACGGCTTTTGTATCCCTAATAGTTTTGTGTCCTCTGGAGGTCCGTCAGCCTAACTTACACCCAGCTCTGATCTCCTGCAGTGGGAAAATTCAGTCCTCGATGGACAGAAGACTGAATTTTGTTTGTTACGTAACCAAGCATGGAGAAGATAGCCAGGTTGGATTGCGCGAATTTGGGTGTTGTTTCTAAGTACGGGTTAACTGATTATCCCGATGGATCATGATCGTTTACGCTGATGGAAAGATCTAACCTTTAGCAGTGTTTGTTACTATCCATGTGACCATGTTCACCGGAGTAAAACATACGTGCGCTTTTCGTCTAGCTGACATAGTTGCAGGAACTTAGTGAAGAAAGTTTAAGATCAGATCATGTACATGACATAAACGATCTTAAACCATAGGAATAATCACTTGCCACATATATCGAAACGATACATATATATATATTCTAACTAGGTCATCTGCATCAGGCACGGTTGCGTAGACAATGACCCAGTGAAATTAAGATGACATTTATCGACGCACACTGTTGATCATAACTCAGAATACCCAATATCTATGTGGACAGATGGTTTTATTTTCACTTATTTACCGTAACCGTTTTTATTTATAAATCACCTTACTCGAGAATCTAAGAAAGTGCTCTATGTAGCTAGTTATGAAGCACCGAAAACAGAAGTTGTTAGTCATACTATTAGAAGTGAAAGTGTACCGTTTTCTAATATCAGTGTACACAGATAGATATTCACAGGTGCACATGCGCGTTCTCCATAAACATAATTGCCATTGAAATATAAATCTGTGCGCAGTTGCACACATATATAAACATTTTTGTGGCAAAAGTGTATCGACATATGCAAACTTCCATTCTGGTCTGGTTACATTGTGACAAGTGATAGTTGTAGCATTCAATGTAAGCAAAAATTGTCGCGCTTTGGGAGCAAAATCTTGTGTATTTCTGGGTGAAGGTATGCATAATTATGCACATTCTATCGATATCCGTATATCGAGATACAATCGGTCCGATGGCAAAACGATAATGCATTCTTATGAATGCCTGAAATAGAAATAATTAACGCCCGGCTGCGCGTCCGTCCTGAAGTGTTCCGGTCTCTGGCATTGATTAACCAGTTTAATTTTCTTTTCGTTATTTACATCCGACTTATCGGCGAACAGCGGTGTATTTTTAGCATCATCTACTACATATGGGCTAAATCTGGAATTTCATCCCGTACTATTATAAGCGACTATCAACCTGCTATCATACACAACTGCTCGAGTTTGGCGCCCAAACCAGCAAGAAGACAGGGCTATCTCGTGACTTGGAGCAGGCTTCGCAAAGTTTTTAATATGCTTGTGTGGATATATCATTTTAGTGCTGCAACCCATACTTGATTGCGCCTCAGGGCAGTAAAATACCCCATCTGGGTTCTTAAAATCTGGCACCCTTAAACATTTTCTGTCATTATGCGTCAGGGATGAGGCGTTACTGACACCAACAGACATCACCAGTATAGTCACACATCACACTAGCCCAGATATCTCATCCGTAGCCTGGTGCATTTCAAATGATATCCAAGTTGACTAATCGTATGATTAACCTACCAAAGAGATCCTGTAGCGTTTTCCGACACGCGGACCAGTACTGGAAACGAACTGAACATGTCAGAAATGGGCGATGATGATGTAAAAAATTCAAGGGAGCTCACCTGGATGTATGAACTTCCATTGTGAATGCTGGTTACTAACTTGTTGACGACTCCGGCGGTGTATTCGGACACCTGGAAAGGTAGATGTTAAAGTCATCATTATGTGCATACCTGCTTGCGGTTTCGAATGGTTTCACTACATGCGGATGAGTTGATAGTGGTGGTAATACTTCTTGTCGGTCTCGGCTTTTGCCACAGCCTCGTCAGGCTCGCTCTGTTCCGACAAAATAAAACGAGTGAGTACTCTGAGAAATGTTGGAATGGCACAAGATTAATACCCTATCCTGACAGAATATTTTAAGGCAAAGTGGGTTTTCTGGCTAGTTCCATCCCGATCGGACAATGGTAATTGCAGCAACTGACGCTTGTGGGAAAACGCATCACCAAAAGTCTAGAAAGGCACTTCAGTACAGCTGCGCAAAACTATAAGCTGGTACGGAATTTGGTAAAGCTTCAAAAGTCATTTGAAAGCGTTTACAAAAGGAAAACGTGCTTGCTAGTAATCAGTGAACATGGCTTTGTCCATAATCCAGTTCCGTTTGAACCACAGCACACGAATCCTCTTTTGTAAATTTGGCAGCAGCAGACATCTATGGGAGACTGGAAACATGAAATAAACACAACAAATATAGTGACTGATGTCCACCCAGTGCGAAGAGACACTTTATTAATGTGAACATGCATGCGTTCGTGGACATTACAATTGAGTACACAGCAAGTAATCAGTTTGCCACACATCAGTGATAAAGTGAATGTAACAAAAAGTAAAATCGAACAAACCATTAGCAGGATGTTGTAGATTCACAGTGTTCTCATCATTATTTCGTATAATCTAGCTGTAATCAAGCAGTCAGGAAAAGAAGACAAATCATATGAGTAAGTTTATGTGAAGTTGTGAAAAATTGGAATGATTATCGTAGAAAGTAAGAGACATTTACAAAAAACTGACTAAATGAGAGGAGTAAGTTCATCAAGGTTCACATCCTTGGCCGAAAATATGTGTAAACGCGCGGAAAGTAAACCGTATTAAAAGAAATCATCAATAACATTGAAATACTAAAAAACTTCGGTGTTCATAATGGTTACAATATTCGGAAGGGACATTTGTGTATGATTATAATGTTGCTAGGTTGAACTGATGAGAAGTACACCCCGTTATATATGCATGAACTTATCGTGTGTCTCAAGTGCAAAACTGGCAAAACGCATCATCGTGGGATAGTCGCAGTTTTACACGAGGGTCTTACTGCGAGGCATTCCTATAGATGTCCATATACCTGCTCAGCTGGCTTAGTTGTACTTTTTGCGCAAAGCTTCAGATTTCCCAAATGGGCTTCACACGTAAAATTGGAAAATTAGTCCAGGGCATCATGGATCTGTACATCATCAACCAAATGTGTCTAGTGATGGACATTATATATCACATTTTCAGATGTGGGGATTTGCTGAAAATCACGAGTAAAAGCCTCGGTGTAAAATCAGCGCAGGGTAAATGTAACTTAGGATGAAAAAATACAAGCAAAATAAATAAACTAAAAAACGTTCATAAAAATTCAGCCGACAGTAAATCGTATTAACAACCAGAATCTAAAAGCAGAAGAAACGACGAAACGTAGTGGCTTCCTATACATATGACGTAAAAGGCGTTAGAAGTCGTATGATATTTGAATAATCCGATTTTCACGCTTGCCGGTAACAGAGCCATTAATGGTCGGCATTGCCCATGGCCACTTCTGAGCTAAGCATTTAAAAGTCTGCGTGGCACCAAAAGCATGTAGTCTCGTTGAAACTGTTTGATCGTATCAGTGGCTAAAGACAAGAAGGGACTGTCACCAGTATGGTGACGTTGAGATTTATTCGACCCACATCAAGGTCTGTGCAACCATGAGCAATAATAACCTAAGGTGACATTCAGCGCTGGATATAAACTCTGCACTAAGTGTACTTTTCACAACCAAAATAACTCGCTGGGCTTATTATCTGAAGAATGCCAACCCTGGCTGGTTTATCACAGATAACGGTAGCCAACCGTTAGTTGGCTTGTGAAGACCGATAATTAATTCCTTTTCCAAAGATATCCGAGAACTCATTTATCGTATTCTGCAAGGACGATTCCACTGGTTTAAGCTGCGTTGAAACAATAAAATCCAAAATTAAATGCTGATAATTGCGAGGGACGAACTACCGCTGCCGAAATAGACCCAGTGTGGATTCCTGAAGCCCAATAGAAAGATAGTCCATCGGAATTATGATAAAAATCGACGAAGTCTGGGACCAACCTAATCCTAAATGGAGATCGACATAAGCCCTTACGCAGTTCAAGATGAATGCACACGACCCTCGATGAAAGTATTTTTGCGCTCGAACGTGATAGGTGCGATATAGTTCTAGAGTGACGTGATGTACCTGAAAAGCAGTAGCCCACGGCATTCAATAATTTGTACCTCGGCTTCATCGGGAACATATTGACTACAAATGTCTCGGAAAAGGTGTGGGACAATCCATGCATATATGCAGTAACATTTGCCATTATTCCAAGCTGTGGTGTTGTTGTTGATTAGGAACGTGTACGGTCGCAGTTTTTAATTAAACTAATCTTGAGTGGAACTACCCTTTACTATGGAAGTAGTTGGCAAACGTCCATTTAAAGATATGTAAAAATGATGCTATTCCCTACTGTTATCCGAAAAATATTTATTTAAACAAGTACACGAAAACAAGAGTCATGCATAAAAATGTGCCACTAAGTAATAATACGACGGGACCATAAACACACAATTGTCAAATCCCCATTAACTAAGAACGAACTTCATGAGATAGGTTAATAATAACAAATATATTAGCCGGAGCACACAGGGGACACCCCAACTAGCCTGTAGGAGAAAATAAATGCCTCCAAAATACACAAGGCGGCTTAGTAAAACAAGTGAACCACCTGTATCGCCTTCTGGAAAAGTTGGATTATCACATATTTGGAGGACTAGACTCAATTAATGATTGTAAGAAAGAATTGGATTGCTGGATTCCACGTTGATTCTGAATAGGGGTATGTCCCAAAGTTATTCTGACGCGTTGGGCTTTGTGATGCCTTGGAATATGCCCTTGTGATGCTGAAGGTAAAGACGCGGGAAAACATTCAAGGTTACCAGTCTATTCAAAGTCTGAAATCTTTTTAAGGACTGCGAAAGTTGCAAGAATGCTCATCGCACTCATAGACAGCCGGTGGCCGACTGGACTGGGAAGTGCGATTGATGAGAGAACGAGTTTGTTTGGGAAGTAAAAATAGTTCCTAAATACAATTGTCAAGAAATTCGTCCGTGCTCTCATTTTTGATGTCGGAGTTTTGGTCTTAGCTGGAAGCAGGATTGTTAGTTAAGAGTTTCACGTACCATTCCAGTGATATTATTAACCGTGCTTTAGGCCAGTTGTAGTGGTCCGTTAGATTGGGAGAACGCAAGGCGGTCAGCAGCGAAGTTCGCGTAGTCTGGGCGTTGAACGGGACCGATACTCCAGCGCCGCATCTGTCTAGCAGCGTCAAAAGGGTATTGGATAGCTAGTGCATAGGCTAGGGCGGGACTTTTCAGCCACAGGGTCTGTGTTACATCTGCAGTTTCTGTTTGTCGGTGAGTAGGAACTGTGCTCATTGGCGGGTGTGGAGCAAGAAACAGAGAGAGGAGGAGACCGTCTGGAATTTGTTCTAGAACAAGAAATGATGCAACGCAGCTCAACGTTCTAAATCTCTCCAGCAATTTCCAAACACCTGCTCTAGGATCGGTTGTTGGTACCTTTCTTCCACAACTGTGATACTCCGCCAGTATACCACATAGCCGTTGTAATACATTGCTTTCTCGAACACGCAATCTATCAATCAAGTTACCGGGTATTCCCAATTTACCATTTGTCGATCACACGGTATCGTTTCATTTTACACCTACGAACATGCACTCGCATAACTAGCCACACACGTCCACAACTGCATATATCGCATCGTTTCTTTGACGGCCTGTCCCGTGAATCAATCTCCTTTGTCTACATTCTGGACAATCCGCATTTGGTGGCTTTTAATAGCTATAGAACAGGGATTAAAAGATTGATGAAAGAAAAACCGATTAGATGGAACGCATTTCATGGTCAAATTCTCCAAGCACTTGGCGAAAGACCAGTTTACTGAAACCAGATATTGGGTAGATGGGAATGAATCTGTACCCCGATTTTTAACCTTTGACTAATTTGATTCAGACTGATTTTGGTAGGCGGTTTACCATATGGTTGGGCGAAATCCTCCTCTGATGCGATGCTCGCAGCGAAAAGTCGTCTATAAAACACGGTAATGTATCCTCAAAAGCACCACAATGCTACCCTTTAGGTCCTCTGGTTTTGGCATGTGATTATCGGTTCACCGAAACTGACGGTAAAAGGTTAAGCATCAGAAACAAGTCCTCCTGATTTGGCACATTTCAAGGAGGCAGGAACTAAGAGCGGATTAGGCTGAGAAAGAGTGAACTTGCCAACGCAGTTAATAATCTGGTGCCTTTATTTAGGCTTGTTTCATAAAATTTCGGTGTTATATTTGGCTGTCATATTCTAGCAGTAGGCAAATAACGGCTTTTTATTGGAGATGGAGGTCTATGTTACAAACTCTGGGAAAGCTTGTGTTATGACAGGAAGAAACTGAAATATTGTCGAAGAGGCAGATTCTAAACGTCTTTGAGTGTAAACTTTTGGATTTGGTTGCTTTGTCAATCCAGAATGGTTAGTCCATCGTAGTCCCGAAACGCATGCTTACGCATTCTTCACCGTTACTGGGCAAGCGACCGTCGGTGAGCCAGCGTTGACCTGAATCAAGCTCCAGCTGTTCTTTGCTGGCGCCTATGTCCCACATGGTGGAGCCTCCAGCGCAGACTACTATGTTAGGTGGCATGGATCTAAATCAAAAGCGGATCGAGAAGTGAGCCTTGCGATAAACTAGAGTGAATCGCTGCCGCCCCCAAGGTTGACGTACCAACACGTAACTGAACAGCGAGGTTTGTTCGGAAGCATTGAGTTATACGAGGACATTTTCATGAAGCGCACTGTCAAAGTACTTCGCACAGTCAGTTGAAACCGCATGAGTAATCTCATCGTCGAGGGCAACAATTTTTGGTTGAGTGAGCACACGACTGGTCGCTGCAAAACTTTCCGTTGGCTCGAGGTTGTAGTTGAAACGTCTAGTATGCCTCTGTGGTTTCCGGCTGTCTATGGCTTGCCTGAGGCGCATCAATGTCTGGTGGGCAGTACTTTCGAATCTTTTACTTAGGCTTCACTATTATTGCTGCCGAATTCATCGAAATACGAGCTATCGTTTTTCCTCATTCCGTTCACATTTTGATGCTGAGAACGAATTCCAATGGGTTTTTGAACGGGGTCGTGACCTTACGCGTACTAACTTGACGTCCAGAAAGCATAAGAGTATTTGACAACCGTGGATCTTTCATCTTGGTTACGTTTCCACTCGATATTACATCTGGACAATTTCGCGACATTTATGTCATTTTCCACACCTGTTCTACTCCATCAGTGATGATTCTTGAGTTATTTCCTTATCTCTTTTCTGTATTTTGAATCCCTCTTATTGGAGTTATTGTCCATGATTTCCTAAATTGAAGCTGATATCCACCTGAAGACTGATAATGATGTCGCTATAGTAGTCCCGTGCGGTCGGGATTTAAAGGCTTTTGAGTTTTTTATATGAATGATTATGCCATTCAAATCAAGCAGCTCTTGAGTCAGAAAACACTCGATTGAAAATGGAGGCTACCGCGGCTGTGAGGAGGGCCACGGATGTGAAGTCAGCCTGCCCGCGGCTCCGAGAGGTGTATGCCCGAGTATCTACGTGAAAGGTGGGACCATCCCAGTCGAAGGGCATATTAGCTTTTGTCTATCGACTGCAGATCACCGTTTGCCGCCTACCGGAACTAATAAACAGAATAACTGTGACGCGAATACTGGTAATTCCAGCTCAGATAAGGAGAGCTTCTCCTGACTCCATCAAGTGTTGATTTGTTTCGCTTGCCGAATTGAGCACTTCCTTATGTTACCGATTTGCCAAAGCAATAATTAGTATTTTCCGAAAAAAATCATTCCAATTTATATCCTTGATGAAGGGCAACGCAATTTGACCAGCGGAATTATAGTTGTGTTACTGCTGCTATCGCCTCAACAACTCAAAGGAGCTGTTTTCCAAAATGAATATTTTCCGTCTCCATTCACGGTGGGATTTACTGCGTCACAGGTGTTCTCTTGAATTTTCTCCTAGAGTGCACTTAGTCACTAATAAGCATCAGGGAATTCACTCCTTTTTGCAGGCTTAAATGTGCTAGACCAGTCAAAATGCCTATTCTGTCTCTACCGATTACTAACGTATGCTCTCTGTCCGCGAAATTACAGGGTCTAGCTTTCATCCTTCGCCCTTGGATGCAGATTCATATTTGTGCGTTTTGCTTTTAACATTCGTGGATGAATCAACTCGTTGCAAACTGTCCTAATATCCATGAGAGACTTTGATGCATACCAGCAAGGCAGACAGTCCAACGCCATGAACTGCGGAGGTAGCGCCATCACGTATATAAATGCCTCCTGGTCAAGTGCATTTGAATCAGTTTATTCCTATTCTTTGACTGGTATTGACTGCCTAGCTATTCAGCATCATCCTAAATTTTCTAGACACAGGAGCACACAAATGACTAACTTGTAAGTTACCCCGTTCCGCACAAACTGCGACTTCGTCATTTCTCGATTATTTTCTGCATTCCACGATCCCCTTACTGTGTTTGCTTTAACTGATCTGTCCGTTATCAAACCATAAGTAATCCTACCTTAGATGGACTTATTACGAACGATCCCTAGTTATTCTGTCCTGAACTATGTCTCCCAATTTCAATCATTGATCATCGTCTGTTAATTTTGCAACCCAAGACTTAATCCTGGACAGATTTTTAATCTTTCAAGCTGTCTAATCAAATCAAAGTACGAGTGCTCAGTTTTTTTCGGAAAACCATTCTCCTTCTTCTGACATCCCTTGCCCATGGGAATTTTCGGCCATCTTTTGAACATCGAAATGATAAGGTCCGATGTTTTTGATACACTCAGTATAACGTTTGGTGTCTGTCGTCCCGTGGAAACACATTTTCTCTCTAATGGCCGCATGGTTTCATACGCACTGGAGGTGTTGAGCGGACTAAAGGAACACCTCTGTAAATTATGTGATTCCTGGAAACTTAGATACCTTTCATCACTAACAGTGACGGAGATGAAAGCAACTCGCTCGTCGTATACAAGCTATCTACTAACCAGCTGCAACAGCAGATGCCTCTGGCAAGGAACAAGGCTTTTGTGTGTAAATAAGATGAACTCAGTTACGTCTACCGTAGATGCAAACAGCAACAACAGGGGGTCCATTCATCCACATGTTGGCCCTGAAGTTTCATGGTCCTCGGATGAAAATGCTGATGAAACACCCTTTCCTAAAAGAAGTGTTCAAACATATTCTTTCAACCAATAAAGCTAGAGATATATGTCCAGACGATATTTCTTCACTTCTAAAAACACTGCGGTTTCATTCGTGAATGCATGTACTTCTCTTCTTAATATATTCTTATGCACAAATTTCATTCCCGATTGTTTTGCCAATCTAAAAATTCAGTAATTTCAGTATTCCAGCCAAGAGTTTTCGTCCCAACGTTCTTACGTTCTACAGGCTTAAGCTTACAGGAATTATAATACTGATACGTCTACCTTCTTGTTTGTTTGTTCAGCGATTTACTTATAGGTCATCGACAAGGGTCTTAATTTAGAAACATAAAAAGTAGAACTTGAGAGCATATCCTTCGCAAGTTTCCTTTTACTTGGCCATTCCTTGGGTGCAAGGTGCTTAGAAATATCTTAACGATGGACACCCAAACTAAAAAACATTTTCCAGTTGAATGCATAAGGTGTGAGCAGCCAACCTAGCTGTAGTCAGCCTTTGAGCAATATGCAGCCAAACTCAAACTCCAGATTCAATTCAAGATTGGTTCATAAATCATGCGATATTGGACTCTAAAGATGCTCAGCTTCCAAGCACGAGTGAATATAAAATATGCGATTATGTTGACACAAACGAGAGCCAACTGTACTACATCGAAATACGGAATTTGTTAGCCGGGTTCTCAAACAGGAAGTGTCAAATTTGCAAGGACAGAGAACTGGGTGTATGATAAATTATAAGTGTAATTGGTATCATAGTTGTTTCATTAATTCCGACAAGTGTGTTTCGGATGCATTCCCATAGCTATGCACTGCTCAATCACCAAGATTCTTCTGAAATAAACAGATTGCACGCTTGAAATTGGGACAAAGATTCATCCCAACTTTCCTAATCCCTGAGATCCGTGCATTTTCCTATCGGCAACGGATTGCGGAATTTCCTGTGATACAACTCATCAACCAAAACTTGTTTCCCTATTGGCCTCCTAATCATATTCGCGGTTTTAGGCTGCCACCGAAACGCAGACAGTGCAGAATTCGAGCAAAGGTGATCAGGTGGCGGAAGCAGGTATCTTAGAAATGGTGTGGGGTGTGTGGATGTGCATATACGTGTCTTAATGTGTGACTAAAAATGTAAATTAATGCAATTTTTCGTGTCATTGGCAACAGTTAGGATCCTGGTTGATACCATGCAAATCCGCAAAAGTTGTGGAATCAAGTTACCATGTATCTGATCGTCCTGTGAACGGCAGGTGTGGGAAATCAACCGCGCTACGAAATTCCGAAACCGAAAATATATTTTTTTGACAAAACCAGGAGGTTTGGTTCACCATTCTAGCTTTGACTGACTGCTGCCGCACCCTAGCTTCAAATCCGACGTGCATCTGTCAAAAAGGATAAATCTGACGGTGACCCGCAGCGAAAGATCTCGGACATGGATTTGTTTATCCTAACCGCCTGTTTGACCGATTGTTGACCGCCCACAGCGGTTACCGCTTGCAAGTTACTCACGCACGCTTCGCTGGCACCCTCGTGTCAAATGCACTCAACCCGTTACCAATCCGACTGCTTGTGGCGGTCGAGTATTTGGGTTGTCATTATTCCAGTCGTACAGCGCCGAGTAAGAGCGACGTACCAGTGGTCATAACGGTTTGGTGCGAAAACCATATCAGGAAAATCAATTGCACACATTAAAGATACTGACGGGATTGACTGTACACGTGAGTCTCCTTTTTCCGCTGACTTTCCGTGCCATTTTTAAGAATTTAACTTTCTTATTATTTATTGCGGATGGCTTTTTTCGTATTATGTTATTGGCTGATTTTATCTATTGGAGTTTATCCAGCACGTGCTTTTGACAATGTCTTTATATATGGTTCCATCTCCACTGACAAAACCGTTGGCATACCCAACGATGAGGGCTCTTACTTTGCATATTCCTTCGTTTACGCCGTCTGATCCTCAAATCTAGTTTACTTTGATTGAATTGGAGTTTGAGAATTATCAGATAACCGGCCACACCAGCCGTTGTAGATGAGTCACTGGCCGTCTTCCTCCAGATGTAACCCTTCAACTAAGTTCGTCATAGTATCTTCGTGCGGTTATGAGACGTTGAGGGAAGCGGTCATAACTCGGACTGTCTCTATTGAGGATCAGCGCATTGCTTCAAGGGGTAGGGCTTGGAAACAGAAAGCCCTCAGAACTAGTTTTGGAAATCCGGTGTCTCAGGGCTGCCACGACCCACTTAGCCACGACCCGATGTTAAGGGAACTTTGATTCCAGCAGCTTCCACTGCATCTACCTCCTTTGCTTAGTGCTACTCATAGTAGTTATCAGCGGAGACAGCAGAAATTGCTGATCACATCATGTCACAATACAGTCGGTGAGTCTCAGCATTGAACATTTTCCCGTCCTATGGAGACGCATCCTCACCTAAACAGGACAGATTAACAGCTGTCTTGACGAAACTCGGCGCGTCGTTACAAAGGCTAGCAGTCAATAGAGATCGGCCACGCTATCGGCAAATCCGCGTCCAGGAGATGGCAGTGTGTTCTCATCGGAGCGACACTTTTTGATATCGCAGAAGGTTACAGTAAGTAACACAACAGAATTGGAGGGTTAGCAAAAATATGTGACTCGGGATGCACATTTCCTAATAAGAGATAGGAAAAGTAGTTTCCTAGTTTGAGGTTGTGCCACAAGAATTCGGGCTATCTACTAAATGTCACCCTCTAAATATGGAGGATGTGACAACATATCGACTGTTGCTTGTGAGCAGAGACGCTAACGTTGCCGTAGTTCCTCGTGACCCGGGCAATTGGACTGCTTTAAAGGCAGAGACACTACGGGCGGCAAAACGGCACTGGTTTCCTTAGGTATGGTCATTGTTTCCTCACTTATGATCTTGGTTTTAACCTTACGTTTTGTTGAGTATTCATCGTCACTGACATCCCATACCTTGTCATCTGCAAAAGGTTTCTCCACCATTTTGACATGCTAGCCGCGTCTCGGTATAAGGACAGATAAACGTTCCTGACTAAGACTGGCTAACAAGCTATCTTAAATCAGATAACTTCTCAGTACTCCTAACCGAGTCATACAGTAAGCTACATTACGACCACCCGACCGTACTTTGAAACAACAGTCCACTTTTCGCAGTCATTGCAAGGGCATCCACCTACAAACAGATCGCAGGACCCGCAGATGGGCATTATACTTTCTAGTAATCCTTTGTTCATTCCTCACCTGGTGTCCAAATTCAGTGGCGGCTGGTGACCATGTGGATACTAAAGAGAACTTAACACAATAACCATTCCGGATAGATGCCCGATTACCCATATACAGGACCTCACCTCTTCGCTGCCGGGTTGTATCATCTTAAGCCATTTCACTCGCTAGCCACAGGTTACTCCAATCCATTGTCGCGCATCAGACGTGGTTACGAAGACCTTCTCGGGTAACTGGGTTAGTATACTTCGTGACCACTGACCGTGGATCACATCTCAACGGGGCGTTTTCAAGCACTGGGATTTAAACGTATCAATGCAGTTTCTTTTCACTCATCGGCCAATGGCTTAGCGGAAGGACTTCATCGGTAGGTACAGGCCAATCTTCGAGTCTAGGCCCACCAGCTATTGGATGAAATACTACTAACAGCACATTTAAGCTTTCGGGGATCCTTTGAAGAATAAATTCAGACCACAGGTAAACGGTTGCTAATTGGTTGTACTCTTTGTGGTGCCGTCAAGGTCCTTGTACTTCAAATATGGTAAATATGCAAAGCCCCTCACATAGCACATGAGAAAGCCCATGCCAAACCACCGCGCGCTGAAAATTCATTTGGGCACATCGCAGTTGCGCTGGATGCATTAGTGCACGCTTTTGCCCTCGTTGACAGTGTTCGATTGTCACAGCAACCACCGCAAGCGGGTCTGTTTCGTGTGATAAAATGAAGCCTCAATACTTCTGCTTTAAATTTCCGCAGTCGATACGACGACATGTCAACCAATCGCATAAAACCTGCTGTGGTAGAATCTTAACTGACCACCGGAATTCCCCCACTTCATGAGCTGCACTATCCTGGTGGAGCCCAAAGACTGATAGTGTCCTCGTTGGAGAACCACGATGAGAACAGAGAATCACCGCTGACCACGACACCGGATGCATCGGACGCAAGGAACAGTAGTAGTCGCCATAGGGCAAAATAACCCGCTAGTTTTTCCGATTTCTTTGTCATTTTCACGTCCGATCGTCCAGCTTTATCTTGGACCTGATAAAGTCAAATGTGCACGGCGCCAATTTATGTGCTGACGGACATATCGTTTGCGCATCGCATTGGCAAAAGTAGCACCAAACGCCATTTGGGTGCCCGCCAATAAATCGAGCATCCACCCGTTCTCACAAGCGCGGTTTACACAAATTTTCGACTTAGTCTCCCAGGAGAGCCCATAGGATCGAACAGCTCCAATGACCTCTGCACCACGAACTTCGATTCCACCGTCGACATAATTCATTCACTGGAAGACAAAGGAAACCCAGAATAAAATATCTGTTCAACCTCGTCGCGTGAATATCCTTGTTAACCGTGCGAGGCCCGTGGGTGTCGGACGCGGTCAGGTCTACTGTTTTGACCAGTGCACATCTAGCGAGCAGCTCCACTGCAGCGGTGTGAGGGCGCAGAAAGAGTGGCGGATCAGACTCCGTGCATTCAACTCTAAAAGGTGACCTTGAAGAGTAGGTGTCCGGCATGCGGTCAGTTCCCAACAAGCAGCAACCACTGGGCAATCGAACGTGCGGTAAACGTTTACAGTCGCTGGGGCTGCCAGGAAAGCAGGACATTCACTATGTTTCGGCCCCTTCTCTAAGATAACAATCGAAGCCCCTCTGCGACGGTCTTCTAGAAGGAGGCCCCGTGGAAAATCATGGATTGGCATGCACATTTCCTGACAGTTGCTTGCAACTAGTGTGAGACTGATGATATTTTACTCTGACTGACTGCCATTTGGATTGCACTTTCAACACACGAACCGCAGGTTCCATGATTAATCCTGCACTCGCGAAGTACCAGATTCCATTTCCTGTCTTGCCAGAACTCATCTGTGGTGCATATCAACCACTGTACTCAGATTTTGAACTCAGGCCCTTTCGCATGGGAAGCTTGTGTTCTATCACTGCGCTATCCAGCCCTTTCGCGCTGATCCGATTTACTGGGTCAACTTGGTTCACGTGTGGTCATCAACGTCACTTAACAATACCTGAGAGCTTCAAGAAGAAATACGGTTACTTTCCGCTGACTCTAGACGAATGTCTTCCACCTAGTTAGCATTTCTCTGCAGGACTGGGTTAATCTCCCACTTGGCATGCGATGAGTTCATTGATTTCCAAGTATATATCTCAGTTTAGATCTTCCTGTTTTAGCAACTTTTCTGATCGACACCAAGTCCGAAACAAGTGCACCATGTTAGTTATAGCTAAACTCCTACTAGGATTATCCGTCCAGGATATAGCCATTGTGCTGCACCCTAACTGCCTATTAGCTACCATTGTTAATTGGTCGAACACTGATTTTTCAAACCTAGATGTGATTATTAGCGTGAAATAATCGCTATTACATAGCATCTGGCATAATGAAGGCTAGCTACACTTCCTGTATCCAAATTAGTCATGTACCCTTCGTTACTATTCTAAGATACCCAAGCAATACGTCAATGCGGATAATGTTCAAGACAACGCCAATCTGAGGCATCCCACTCATCTCGCTCTTTACCAGACTTCCTTTACCGTATGCTATATGGGAACTCATTAGGGCCCAACTTTATTTTTGTCTCCAAAACTAGGGCTCTCCACATCTCTCCAGGGCCTGTTTGCCATCAGCTCTGAAAATTTTGATTTTCCATCAGGATTCGCTGGCTCTTCTCGGGTCCGTTCTCTTCACTCGTTAGTTGTCAGATTTCTCTCTTCTATGTTTTACTTCCTTTGACTTAAAAGCTGAAGATTCGAGAATGAGGTCCATATAAACCATCCATGCTACCCAGGTCCACTGATGCAAAATTGTGCAAATTTATCGAATGTTGCGTTCAAACCAGCCTCCAATCATGTGCACCTCCAGAAAGTCCGTCCCTTACATTTTCTCCCGTATCACCCGCTCGTCCTCAATTTTCCCGTCCATCAGACTTTGCCTTATCTGTGCGACACACTTGAATAAAGTTTTTCTAGCCAGTCCTGACTAAATATCTTCCCGGATAGGGCGATCTACACGATGCGCCGCAAACCAATCGGCCGACCTAGACTCGAATTTTACGCGTGTCGCTTTTTGTTCTTTAACATGGTTATCTGTTCTCTGTAACTGCCTTTTATGTTTGTGCTTTATCTTATCACTTCTCATCCCTTGCACATGAACATTTTTTCATTTGTTCAACTCTACGCTATGACCATGCATATTGCTTGAGTCCCGAATGTCCCGAGAAATAGGCTATTACTAGTACCATTATAAAATAAACACAAACTGTTGGAAATGAGTGTTGCAGTGATGTAGTGCTTCGGATGATGCTGTCCTACGGTGAGTTTTTTGATTTGGCAATATACCTATACATAATCGCACACGCGGCTATCTGCGATATATCTCTTACAGTAGTGCATACGTCCATTCCAGTTGATTAAAACAAATAAACGCATCCATTAGTTTGTGCCGACTTTAAATTTTATTCTGGAAATTAGTTCGTGATGTAGAAATGTCATAGTGATGCGCATTCTTCTTAACGGTACCTTGTGCATCAGGTTACGTTTGAGTGCAATTTTCAGGGATAGCTTCCAGGTAATGTAGGGAAAATTCTTGTAACTTCCACTCCACAAAAGACGTGATCAGAAGTGTATTTGGAGCATTGCGTATTCACCAAACACGGTGTACATGTACACCAAAAACTCCTAAGCATACTTTTAGCGGACCAAGAAAAAGCTACACGCCAAACAACACCGGAGGAGCGAAGTGGGTACTGTGGCTGCTACTACGGATACCCCGGAGATAATGCTAAAAGCTTCAACTAGACGTTTCGTGGTGGAACAATGTGTATATCAACAAACTGAAAAAACCGAACCGCCTGAATGACCCTCTATGAACTCCGGAACTGTTCAACGGTGTGGTGAGTTGCCTTTCAGACGCCATATAACCCTTGATTCATGGGATAGAGTAGAGTGCTGTCTACGGTGATGGATGACGAATCGGCAGTAAGCTGCTGGCTGGATGTTCCCCACAGATTACCGATATGAAGCCACCGGTGATGCAGATTCAGAGACAGTTCTGCGCAATTAACGTTTCACTTTTTCACAGATGTAGCCCTAAGCAGCCTGCTATTCTCAAAAGAGCTAATGCATGAGATTGAGAGATACATGCGTAATTGGTTGCATAGCTAGCGCGACCGCGGCTTCGGGAGTAGACGCAACAGGTACGTGCACAAAACAACCTCCAGTTTACCGTGATATGGACTGTTAACTGATTCACTTTTGTCATGCTTAACACAAATAATGAACAATACTCGCTTTCCGTCATTTAGAGGGAGTAGTAATGATTCCGATTTAACGTAATTCCATTTATTTATTGAAAGTATGTTTGTATTTGGGACTGCAAGTTTCTTTTCCAAATGCACAACTTAGTAGATAGTATACAGTTTGGGACATGCCAGTGAACATCCTATAGGTGCTTTCAAAATGAAATTCTTCAAAGTGATTCACTTGAGGCTAGCCCAATGCAGAGCCCCTGAGGTACCGGTATGGCTGCCCCAGGTTTTGGTACTGTGAGGTTGGGGCTAGACCCAAGGTGCTTGCATGCGTGCCCATGGGACATGCTGTTTCGGTGAGCAGAATTTAACTAGGAATAATAAAGGATTCGGATTCTCTTACATACCTCATCATTGCAGTATTTCTTGGCTTACCATCAAGCATAGTTCATCAGCTGCATAGCTTTTACTAGGAACTCCTGAGCTTATCCAGTGAGTGAATAATGCATAGATAAATGATTCAACAAACAGTGCCCACTTGACAGTGATCCTTCTTCCAGTGTAAAACAAGGTTTGGTTTAATAGCCTTGTATAACAGTTTAAGATGGCAACAATGCTCACTTATTGTAGACTTAGGAGCGTAAACTCCGGAATCTACCGCAGGATAATCACAAAGTCTTTAACCATTGAACCTATGATATCAGTGAAGAAAACACGTCGGAAAAGGTTTACAAGTTTGGTCAAGGGAGGAGAAAACGGAATTTATCAGATAGGCTATGGCAAATAGTGTTGATTTTCGGTTGCGAAAACCACGCTGATAGCCGTCAAGGCTAACAATGCATGACTCAGCAAGTTTGAGAATCAAGATTGCAAATGTCTTTGGGGTAGTGGAACCACATGCTGTGGGAAAAAAATCTGTCAGTCTTAAGGATGTGAGTCACCCTCAATGGTACCCGTAAGTCGGCCCTAGTGGGGCGTCTTGGGGATTAGTAACAACGAATACTTCAAAGTGAGCGGCAGAAATGGACTTCGAGATGTATTAACTAAACATAAAAGGGGGGCAAAGATGAACTAAAACAAATTTAGAGGACTAAATATCTGAAAATATTTAGCGGCATTGTGTTTGATAATATCCCCGCTAACAAAAGTGAGCTTGCGTGACACGAAAAGTGATTCAAAGATCACAGTTTGTCAACGTGACATGAAAAATAATGAGGCAGGCGGATAAAAAAAATTAGTCTCACACCTGAAGTAGCCTATGCAAGTTGTCTTTCCAACCGACACGTGTGCTCTTCACGAGAAATATCTGCCTCTCAGGCACCTATTCAAATGTTCATGCTTCTCAACAACTAATGACCTACGTTTTGTGCGGTCGTGCACGAGGCAAGTGTACGCATCGAATGGGGTACATCCCGAAAACACTTTCGATTTTCGGCAATGCGATACCGGACGCCTCTTCTATTGGATTCTGAAACTGCGGTAGACAAAGCCCCTTCAGTCGATAGAACAGGGAAAACCCGAGCCAACAACCAGACGAGAGTGTGATGGTGCTAAGTTAGCACTGATTGTGTAATACATGGAAAGGTAAACTACAATAGATGCCAAGTAGTTGGCGCTATTCAAAAGCGCAGCACGAGCGGAAAAGTACGAATCTCGTGTCGCTAAGACAAACGCAGTCAAACAGATGTCGCAAAATCGATATCGAGTGTCAAAGCGGTCACTAGGGAAGGCAGCAGACAGCCCCAAGAGTCGAACCAGCGTCTTGACTGATGAATGAGGGAAGTTCTTTGTTCCGCAATGGATATTACAATCTGGTTTCATAACCTTACATCGACAAGGAATGCATCACTGAACAAGTCCACTGGGCTTCAGCATAATGACGGGCTTGCAGTGAGGCATAACTCCGCATGAGAATATTCCAGCACCGTTTCGGACAATACACAATTCTTCAGCGGTCAACCCATCCACTTTCTAGTCATTGCCCAACTACTGAAAATTATGGTAATCGAGTTCCCTATAAGAAATGCTAAGACCAGGCATGAGTAGAAAGTCCAGTCAAAGTAAACGGCTTAGTACGTGCGCTCAAAGTTGCTGAAGAGTGTTAAAGGAAGGCCGCACAACGACTGAGTCCAGCCACCGCCGTAGGTGGTCAGACACCATTACAAGGATTTCTCCCTGTTTCTTAACGCGCTGGTACACAATTTGCTAATTTTCGAAGTTATTCTCGATTTCATGGTTGGGGCAGACTTTCTAATGAAGCATTGCGCTAATATAATTGTGGGATGGAGTAGTTCTTCGGCATATCGATCCTCTGACGCGTTTACGATGGATCTATTGACTACAAGCTATTGGCATTTGCCCCTATCTCCAGGGACTAATGAATTGCGTCTTAAACTTATATTTGATTCTCACCAGGTGCGCATCACTATTATATTCAACACCAAGGATCAGTAAATATCTGCCAAAATTTCGTGGTTCTCAAAGTCAAGAACAAAATTTGGCATATCGGATTGACAGTCTACACATCTCCCTGTCGCTCACTCCAGAATGATGCACATACTTTGGTTTCCATTGCTACCACAAAACACCTAAAATCACCAGGGAGAAAACCCAAGATTATACGCAAGCATTAGCGGAAGGTCGAGAACTTTCCGAATCGGACAACAACTTATACTGAAGGCATCTGTAGACACATCTCCTAAACATCTCAACCCGTTTAAATTCAGCTCCTGTTGCATCGCCTAAACTCTGTGCCAAAATGCGTAATGCATGAACTAAAAACTACTGGTAAAATTCACCCACAATTTCTGTGCGATACCACGCAGAAACCGGAGTTCAAACATAAACACCTCTCGCATGTATTCCATTCGCAATGGCTAAGTTTTGGAATCGCATAGCAGGGTCGGTCAAAGAGCTGGAATTCAACCCCCATCTCTGGCAGATAACTGGATGTGACGCCGACCCCGTAGATGTCTCACAATAATATATCCCAACCGAGCCTTCTGTATATCCAAATATACTTCATCCGATGTAAGACCGCCTGGTGAGATATACCTGCTAAAAAGTACCATTCGTCCACTTCACCCAACTCGTCGTCAGGAACAACATTCCGCTTCGAAATAATCCAGTTCTGTAACAGAAGTTTATACCCTGAAGGTGCAAAATACATACCAACCATGACCACACGGTCATTTAGGAGATCGAGAAAAACCCGCAACTTATCGCGATCTTCACGCAGAATAACATTAAGGGCCCATATTCACTGTCGAGCAAATATCAATACCACCATGCTAAAGGGAAAACAGGATGATTTAAATAATCCTCTCAATTACCAAGTTCAAGAAAAACAGTGTAGATGAGTATCCCCGAGGCATACAAACTTTCGTGATGAACTGAATTGAAAAATTTTCTCAGGGATTTCGGACAGGATTAAGCTAGCAGCACACTTTATTATCCACGTTACATTGATGTGCACAAGTCTTCGCAGTTTTTTTTCTGCTCATTACCAGTCGACATGCAATGATCCGTTACAAAATGGTGTCCTATTCGGTATTATCCAACAATACCGGAAAGAACTCCGATTCGTTTATCTTCTCAGCGCGTCAAAAACAATACCACGAACTTCGTAACAAAATAGGTTCAGTTGGAGATAAAAAATGAACTATGCTACCACTACCTTGAGAAACAATCCTTTTCAAGTTATTTTTCCCGCACTACAGGGTACACACATTAGGATTTTACGCTCCGGCGCTCATAGGTCCCGGCCGTACCACCAAGCATAATCTGTGGAAAGAAGACTTAGACATTCTTGTATTCTATCCTATCGATGCCTGATCATTCCCACTTTTGCACTTATATTTCTCTACTCACACGACTTTTGTTACCGTGCGTTGTGAACTGTTCCACTGTCATTTCAGTAACGCCTGTTCGCATCTGCCATGCGTAAAGCGCAGGCGTCAGTGGTCGTCGAATATACATCTGTTACACTCAACACTGAATCCCTGTGGGATCCTATGATCCATCTTCCCACAGCGACCACTTACTGACACTCAGTTATACTTAAAATGTATAAGTCAACCAGACGAGGTGAATGATTGCTGTCTTTTTTCAAGATCGGTGGCGAAGTGATACAATCGGGGCGAACGAAATTCCCGAGATCATAAAACAGAAAAATTGAATCGCCAATTTCGCGGATTTGAATCTAGAATGGGAAGATTAAAAACACAGAAGCTAAGCAGCAGTGATCACGTCTGTTAAAGATTCGAACCGCCCACGTCGTAGTCGAAAAAAGGTAAGCCATTTAATGACTAGGCTGCTACACAGAAGGTTCGGATTATTTTTTGGGCTTAAATTTTATTTTCGGAAGTTGTAGTCATACTGAACATTAATTACAGCGAATTTTAACTATGCATCGAATGAGTGTCAAGTATCCAGAGAAGTGAAACCCCTGATTTCTGGTGCATATTGACAGGTGCAACACTTCCATTAACTATGTATGAATAAGGACCAGAAACTAAATTCATATGAAGTGACGTTTTCAATCGTCGACAAAGCACGCTTTTGAAGACTACAGCTGCTTCGGCTAAAAACAAATGGAACAGATATATCTAGGACGGCTCTCTCTAATCGACAATAGTTGTTGAACTACTGATAGGTAGTAAACACCGACGAACAAAAATAAGCGCTCGGATTTGTATCTTAAGGCAACAGCTGATTAGCAGGGGAAAGTTACCGTGGAAAATGCTTAACAACGCAACAGATGAAATTAACTTAGCACAAAGACAGGATTATTACCATTTACAAACTCCTATACCATCTTCGTTCAGCAGACGTTAGACGACCGCATATTGACCTACTTTAGGCCAGAAGCAACGGAAAATTTACCACAGACAGTGATCGAGAACAATAACGTTTCCCCTTGGAGTGAGCAATGCACAACTGACCTGAGAATGCGAGTTTATGCATGTACGCGTTCAGAGGAACTGCTTTTAGTAAGCAAATTTAATTAGTCGAACTGAATGGTTAGCACAAAAATGCCGGCTAAATGTGTAAACACTGGTGCACTGGAGCAGAAAACTGTCCTGTTCAATTAATATCGATTCACAGTCATCATACTGAGATAGAAAGTCAGTGGCATCGAGGGCGAAGCCTACTTTTACCGGCCGAACGATGTTGGTAAAAAAAAGCTGTCACATCGGGTTTTGGGAAGTAATGGAATAGATTCATGGTAAATCAGCATATTTTATTTCACTGTAAAGCTTATTGAAGCATCATATACACTGCAGCAACTGAGATAATAAATGACCTTACATCAATTGTGATTCAAAGATATAAAATAAGGATAAAGCATGGACATTATAACTTGCAGGCATCTGGGATGACTATATATATGATCATCGTTACAAGAGAGAAGCACAACACCGCGGCACTAATATTATAGTCACCCAATGAGAAATGTCGTTACGTGTAGTGCTCAACCGAACTAACGCGTAATCCCACAATTCACGTTGCACGGAACCAATCGACGTCTATGAAACCCGGTTACACGAACAATGAAGATGGAGTGGTTTTACCACGATATATAAAACAGTACAATAATAAATGAAGTCCGTGAGCATACCTGACGGTTTCCCTTGGTAGGCAGACCGCATCAAAAAGCAACAATGACGACAGTGCTCAACCGAGCGGTACTTTGAATGGAACCGAATGTGGCTGTCGGACGAGTGCAAATAACTGAAGCAAAGGAATGAATTGCTCGAAGGCAATCATATGAGTCTCGGTCAAATTGACCGTAATACTTGCTAATAAATTATTTCATTTATCTGTTACTGCAGGTTCACTCGCTGTCCGACTTGCATATTCGCTCCTTCTATAGCCGCGTAAAATATGATGAGAAAGACAATAGGTAGCGCGGCTCGCTCTGCCGTCCAACGATTATGATGAGAGCGGAGTTTCGGTATCTCGAATAACTTGTTTTTAAGATAATCGCATTTTCTTGTAGTCCCTATTAGAAAATAGGTCATATTTATTGATCACCTCGGCAATATGTGCTGATCGCAGACCAGCGCTCCCAATCAAGTGATAAGAATTGATTCCATTGCCACTCAGTTTTCACATTTCAAGTTACGCCAGTGCTCACGGTCCGTTTTCATGCTCCCGGTCAGTAAATTGCTAGGGGCTTTAAGCACCCGATTCAATACCGCTTCTACAGGGACAAGTTTGCAAGTGCGCCAAAGAGTGACTGACGTCAAGGATACTTATCTTTTATGTGATCCATCGGACCGTAAGCTTGAAGTGGTGCATCAGGCTCTATTGATCAGCAACTAGTGATCACTCGAACTTGGAGAATCAGACCGCGTAGATAATTGCGAAGCATTGACTAAAATACGAGTCAATGATAGTCGCCTAGAAGTAGTTGCAGATGAAGATTGAAGATCACTCGACCGCTATGGAGATACAAAAACACACTGAAATAAATTGCCTTAAGCAGAGGAATTTCTCGAGAAGCTCGTTATCATGAGTCCAATTAAAGTGGCGTCTTCAATAAGATGAAACCACCGGCAGTAAAACTCCATACGGTCAGACGGATGATCTAACCTAATCGGATATCTACGGATGGATGTGCCGGACAAGATGATAACTTAACTCGAAAAAGCAGTTTTCCGTTGTTACTCGAATTGGTGTCACGAAAGCAATGACAGCTGAAACATGAAAACTTTGCACGGAAGATTAGTGAACTTGACCAATAAAAATCTCCCATGAAGACAAAACATTTGAGTTCTTTCGAAGATGATTTTCACGGCACAAAAGAAAACAAAAAAAGAAAAACAATTCTACAAATAACACATCGATAATTGCAGTAGGATGGCAGCGGTTGAGACGATGCTCAGTGATGAACAATGAGATTATCGGTGAAGCTATGATCGGAGATCAAATCGCAAAAAATCAAAACAGAAAATGGAAATGTAGGACAGTAAGGGGAAAACAAATGATTCAACAGTTTTGGAGTCGAGTGTCAAAGACATCAAAACACGTTCTCGTAGATGGGCAGATCAACTAGAATTCTGTGTGGAATGGCGCAACAGATGTCGTAGAACGTCTTTTTTCGTTAGAATACCCAATAAGCAACTGAAAAATGGAAGAACGAAAACGCACCCGTAATCAATAAAAGAAACCGCCGAAAAAAGGAAATTGGTAACGTGAAAAATAATGAGGACGAGGATACTGTGAATAAACAAATGGAATTGCTTCAAACCACTTGCAAGAACTGTATCTACTGGTTTCGGACTCACCAGATGAGCTTGAAATAAGTCAGTGTTCAGATCCGTCCGCAGAGGAAGGAAAACAGAATAGACAGTTTCAGCATCCCTAGTTCTTTTACTGATCTACGCCGAAGTAACAAAATGCAGCCCAGAAGGCTAGCTTACTTCATTCAGTATTTTAGTGATTCCGCTGTTACTGGCGCCAAACGTTGATCACGTGGCATTTTTGGAACCTACAGAAGTAGACTCACCTATTTTACCCAGTTTCTCATACAACAAATGATGAGCTAGATCCCACAAGATAAAAATTCTCTTGTACAGAATCTTCCACGACAATGGCAAGTAACTTGAAATATCGCAGTAAACTGCCGAGGGAGAATTTCGCAACAGGAAATTCATAAACACATTAATCGACAGGCGAATTTTCACACATGTGGATTTCTTCTAATATCAATGAATTCATAAAAGAAGGGATTTCAAGCAAAAGCAGACAATCTCGACCAAAAAGTGTAAACAACAGGCTTCTCTCTTTTATTCAACCCATCTCTTCTGTCTCCAACCCAATCTGTTTGCCCCTTCTGCCTACCCATAGTATCTCCATTGATAACACGACCGATACTCGCAACGGTTTATTGTCAAGTAGTGTAGTAGGTGGTTTTCAGTCTGTTAGCTCACATTTTCTCAA